>VZTT01012898.1:121723-151496 GCA_013400855.1 Buphagus erythrorhynchus | reverse complement strand
AAAAAAAAAAAAAAAAAGAGGAAAAATCCATACTACAATTAAATATTGGCTTGTCAAGCACAGAAATATCTGGCACCTGACTGATCCACTAGATTTTGTAAAGCTTCAGTTCCCTGTGAATACAACGTCTATTTGGTGTCCAGCAGAGGAAGGAAGGGTACAATATTCATAGACATCATTAGTCATTCATAACCCAGTGAATGAACATGAGCCTGCTAAAGAGGTGAGGTTTTTTGGTTTGTTGTTTGGGGTTTTTACCCCATAAAATGCATTCCAGAATACATGTTGTGTTTTATGCTTTTGCCTCACAGTTGCTGAATGCTGTTCCGTGACTTTGATTAAAAAATTAAAAGATAGAGTCCAACAATCTGTATTTAAAGAGTAGAATTAGATATGTTCTCAAAATGACACATTCTAGCAATTGCTTTTTCATTGCTTCCAGCCTATACAAGCACAAGTTTGTTCAGCTAGCTTCTGGCTATGATCCAATTAAATACTTAAATGCTTGAATGAGCTCAGAGAAATATTTTTACAGTGTGAAGAATTTTGATTCTTGGCTACAATACTTACCTTAAACTGCTTAGTCATGTGAGAGTATAATTTCCCTATAGCTAGCAGATATCCCATTGAAATTTCACTTGCAACATGCTTTAGCTCACGGGCTGTGACTCTTATGTAAGGTCATGTACACAGCTGTTTAAATAAAAATATACATCATGATAACTCACAGTGTGTTCCAGTCATGCAGAAATGTGAGTGAACAGCTTATTGATTTTAGTGTCTGACATGACCTGCTCATAATTAGGAAATCAATAATCTGGATTCTTCCTCTCTTCTCCACCACCCATCTTTTCCCCAAATTCCAAAAATATCTCTGAGTTCAAACAGTGCTGATGTTGGATTCCCATCCCAATTCTGAAAGCACTTCTATAAAAGTTAAATAATTTCCCACATTTTACTTTGGTTCAAAGGTCTGGATGGTGGCTGAGGAAGAAATTTATTTAATAGTACAAAATAATGTTCAAAAGAGATCTTAAAATGTGGCAAGGATATCACAGATTTTGGCTGATAATAAGATCATTACTACATTAGAAGAAAATACTCAGCTGACAACACTGGTGCAAACATTGATGCCTCATTATTTGTCCCAGTTGACAAAATAGCTACAGAGTGTGATCTTCTCCCATTGTTACTCTGTGGCAGGGAGGCCTGAGCCCTTTGCAAGATGCTGCCTTTTGACTTTAGCACCACTATGCCCAGCTGACATTTCCCAGTTAGCTCCTCACTAGGTACTACTGGTCTTTCAGCAGAGTTACAGAATGCTACAGGGCTTGAAAACATTTGAGGTTATTGCTCAAGAGCAGAACAGGGCATGCAGACAAACTAATGAAAGAGATCAAATATTTAAATAACACGTGTAAAAGACCTCAGGCATCTTATATGGCATCTCAGAAAAGAGTCAATTATGGGGCACAGGAAGAATCTAATAATAACCAAAGTAGGCCATATGCAAACACTGCCATCATGGCAAAAATTTGAAAGAAGCTATACAAACAGCAGTGAAGGAAGACAAATATGCACACTCAGAGCATGCATACCCCAGAGTACTCCTTCTGAATCACCTTATGAGAACATGATCTACCAAGCTGAGGGAATCCAAATTCAGATGTAGCTACATTCCACCTGAAAAGCCTGCCAAAGCCAAGCTTCTTTGTACTCCCAAACTGCCAGAAATACACTCAGAAAAAAAATCACAGCAAGTACTTTTGTACTTGCCCAATTCTTTATACTGGCTAAGAAAGGAACAATGCACAATATTACATCATTTTCACTAGGCTTAAAATGCAGAGGCAGAATGTAAAACCAGCAGGAATGATAATCAGAAGAGAATAATGCCACAGGAAGCCCAAAGCAAGGACCTGAGTTTCAGCAAGTATTTGAAAATACACAATTTGTACTCTTGCAGCCTCACATACTGAGTGTTTTGCACGGATATTAGGGTGCTGACAAAACAGCAATGTATTCCAAGACAAAGCACAAGCATAAGAACCCTCAGAGAGACACATTAGGAGTTACTCAGTGAATGTTGAACAATAGAGTTGTCAAAAGGATTTTTTTAGTGTAAGCTTTTTAAAAAATAAATATATGTTTTTATAAAGAGCATTCTCAGAAAGAATTAAGTTCTAGTACAACAGGTGTAAAGGTTCCCCCTTCATTTAAAGCACTATTCCCTAGCCTACAGTCTTTTAAGCACTGCATAAATTACCACATTGGTATAAGAGGTTATAAATTTGTTTTCAAATCAAATGTCAAATATCAAACTTCAGGAATGCATTGGTACCATTTGAGACTTTTGTGATGAAAAATCAGTGACTTCAGCAATTTTTCTTCTTTTCATAGACTCAGTTGTATTCAGTGTAAGACTTCCCCAAACTCTAGCTTTTGGAATAGGTGTGGGTTTACACCTTAACTGGCTTTCACTATCAGCCAGCAGTGCCTGGACTGGATTTTGGAGGGCTCTGGCACATGCCCAGGCAGTGCAGGCTCTCCTGCCTCTCCAGGGGACATTCCAGGGCTCAGCCACACCATTTCCCAGAACCCTAAGGCTGATGTGCTGAGGGTTAACACATAACATGCACACAATGTCCTTCACAAAGGTTTCTATGCTTTTTCTCAGAAACTTAAATATTCTTGTGGAATCAGTGTGGTAAATTTAATCAATTCAGTGGTATAATTTATGATATAAGGTTACTCACAGCATTTTTGAAGCACAGCAAAGGAGGAAACAAATGAGTGGAAATGAGATGCCATTTTAGAAGGAGGAAAGGGATGTGAGAATTTAAAGTGGGGAAAAAAGTGTACAGAGTCACAGCAGCTTTCCTCTCAACTCAGACAAAATCCCAGAAAATATCCCCCCATTTTTTCTTTTGTACTTCAGAGTCCACAGAGCAATACAGATTGTTTCTCTTTTTTACTAGGGAGTCTCTTTACCTACCCCAGATTTATTTCCTCTGATCTTCACATCAGCAATACTGTGCTGATCCTCATAGTCCTGCTGCAAAGAACCCCTTCCCTTCTCCTTCCCACATCTGCATATAGTTAAGAGAATTAACTTGGTCTATCAGAAATCATTAGCATTTGAAAATAAAAATAAATCTCTTTGCTTATGGGTTTAGAATGCTCACCTGCAAAACAGCAGAAACATTTAGGTCCCTCTGCTTCTGCCCTTCAGTGCTATTCCACAAAAACTAAAAATACAAAGTTTGTTTATTCTAGACTGGAAAACAGAGCTCTTCATCACAGCCTTACTATGAACTGAGGTATCAAATGCTTCAGCAATCTGATTAAATTGTATTGTAAATAGCCATGCTATATTCTAATAGCGGAACTAGGTTTGCTTTCTTTCTTTTTAAAAATGAACCCTGAAAATACTCAATTTCTAATTTCTGTACAAAAACCCTGCTGTCATAGTCAAAATAAGTCCCAATCTGATTGCAGTAAACACGCACACCACAGACCCTCCCTCCTGTCCCACCACCTCCTCACACTGATATTTGACTGAGGCTTTCTAGCATGTGCAAACATTCCGTTTCAAACGTGCTTCTTGTCTTTCAGTGAAACCCTGCCTAGGCCAGATGCTTTGGTTGTCTTTTATATTTATTTAATTGGTTGTCATTTGACATGAAACAGATGATGACAAAAGCAAATCTACCCCCTTTGCAATCATTTATGAGACACAAATGCCTGTGCCCCATCCTGGCTGGTCCTAGAACAAGCAGAGACTAGAAAGAACTGTTTGTTTCCTGGAATAAATTTTTTGGGAGGACGAAAATTTACATTCACTACCATTAATTAGGTCAAGATAATTAGCAATTAACTCCATTTGAAAAGGAAGTAAGCGTTTAGTCCAAATAAATCCTAGTCTATGTATGTGTGTCCTTAAGAAACTGGAGTTAACTTCCATGGGTGCATTTCATCAGGTAGAAGGAAAGTGAAGACTTATCACTAAGAGAATGAAACTCAAATAGAACAAAAGAGCATAGCAGAAGTGCCAGGTGCTGTATTTCTCATTTTGAGGGTGTCTATGGATGTCTTTGCCGTGTTTTAACACACTTTCTCACAAAGGACCACTGGCACTCAAGGTGCTACAGAAGCAGTGAGTTTGGAAGGAGTGCTTTCAAGGAGCAAAGTTTATCAAAGCTGGAACAAATGAGTATTTCTGTCAGCAGTAATGTCAATATATGCATCCCCCATGTCCTTCTTAACTCCATGCTCTTATCTCTGGTGCTCCTACCACAGCTAGTGCGGCCGCATGGTAAGCGAAATCAGGCAGTGATGCCATTTAGGAAAACTCCTTAAAGACAATAACTGCTATAAGCACCGTCGTAAAGGAAGGACTCAGATGGAGAGAGTAGCATGCAGTACAAATGTTTTTGTTCCCCTGAAGAGAGATGTGGGGAAGCCGTGCCGTGCCATAGGTTTCCTGAGCCCCGCGCCCGGAGCGGCAGGGCCGGGGCCGCGCTCCCCGCCCCGCTCGGCCCCGCGCCTTCCGCCCGAGCCGCAGCGCCTCGCACCCAGCTGCCAACCAAAGAGGGATTCTTTTTCTCCCGGTGGCATAAGGAAGCAGTCAGACCTTGCTGTTCTTGTGATTTGTCTCCAGCTCAGATGACTAAGATGTACAAGTCAGGAAACTAACATCTTTCTTATCAATTTTCCAGTCACTTTTTATAGGTGCTGTAAACTACACTGAAGCTCTCAGACTCACTGAGCTGTGAGTCTGTAACAGAGCTCAGTCCATTTTATGTAGCCAATTTCAAATATTCGCTACAGAAAACTGTTACCTCATAATATTTATTTAACACCTTGATGTAGCAGCAGTAGATTATACCATCCTACTACAGAATTATTAACAGGCCAGAGGATCCTTTAGTTGTTAGTGACACAGAACAGTTGCATGCTCCAGCAGTGCTACTTGAATGACTCTTTCTTTAAAAGCTGTATTATATCAGAGACTTGTTTCAATTTACATTACCACTGATGGCCTCTCTTCAGTCTTTACACAGAATTCCAATTAATGTCAAAGAGGAGTAATCACACATGAAATGAATGGTGAATATAACCCTTAAAATTTAATGTGTACACGAGATATTAACTATCATTTTACTTAACTTTTATACTAGAACATTAACTATAATTTGCAGAATAAGGATTTCCTGAGTTCCCTCCCCCCAAAGAAAATGAGGAGCTGCTGTTCACGATAGTCTTGCTGAGCTCAGAGATGGCACTGGAGCCTATCGAGAAAATGATGCAGTAAATTCCCCAAACAACTTTAAAACAACTCCCAAAGCATCTCACACTAAACCCACACATGGGATTGAGCCTCCAAACTGAGATTAGCTGCCATGAAAGGTGATAGAATATAGTCTAAACCAACCAAATACTACACCAGTTAATGAAGTAGTTTATTGGGAATTGAGGTGGAGGATTTGCTGTCTGTAAAGAAGGAGAGAAGGCCAAGCAGAATAGAAGCAAGAATATTAATCGGCCAGTAAAAAAACTTCATAAAAGGTACTTTTTTTACTTTAATGGGATAAGCAAGAAAAAACCAGACAACAGCATGATTAATATATAAAAGAATAATGGCAATACAGCAGTAAAAGATGTGTAATTTTACTGAGACAGCTTACGTGATATCTTTTCAGTTGATGACAAAAAACATCAAAACAACCCAAAAAGCACCACTTTCCTGGAACATATTGAACTAAGGCCAAGTTTAAGGTCAAAGTCCTTCAATGTTTCACCTTCATGTAACTGCATATTGTATCTTAGCTGCTTTGCTTTCCATCCACTGAAGGCTTTGGCACTTTTCTTACAGACACAGTGAATGGCTGTGCAAAAATCTCAGCACTAAAAGGCAGCATTCAAGGCCATGCTCTCAACATCTACTCAGCAGTGTGAGCTGAATCAAAGCCTCAGTACGATGGCACAGGAACAGTAGTGGCTGGGGATGAGATGCTGCAGATGAGATGAGGAAAAAGCAGCATTGAAAGGGAAAAATCTGTTAAATAAATATTGATTTCTACCAGGGAGAAACAAAACCAAACAGGAGCACCTGCCACAGCCCTTATCTGGCTTGTTCTCTTATCTGCATTTGGTCTTTAAACAAAATTTGTGCCCTCCTCAAGAGAACTGCTAGTACAAAATCAGTGATAGTGGGATGAAGCACAGCATCCAAGAGTTATTTTTAAGTGCTTACTTGAACTCATCTAAATCTAGAACGCTTTGAGCATTTCATTTTTTTCTGTGGCTTCTAAGTTAAAATGTAAAAGCACAGGCAGTAGCCTTCAAAACCTGCATAAGTAGGGAGAAAATAAATTTTGTAGAGGAATGTGCTGGTTTCTGGAGTCCTTAAAAAAGGTAAAAAACATTACCAATATTGCTTTTAGAAACTTCAGCCAGACTGGAGTGTTTAATGAAATCCTGTCCTTCTAGGGAGAACTCACTGGCCATTTCAGTTTTCTCAGATTTAGCACTAGGACATAGTGATTGAGTCAAAGAGTATTGAGTATTGAGTCAAACAGCCAGGGGAAAAAAGAGAGAAAAGGCAGGCAGGGAGGAAGAAGAGAAAATAAAAAAGTGTCTGCTAAAGTTGAAAGGGTGCATTAGGCTTGGTATATGAACAGCAGTGTGCCATGATTACAGGTGTAACAAAAGAAAAACACCCACAGAAAATACTTGGAAAATAAGATGGGAAAAGAAGAATCAGGGAAACAATGGAGAAACATGAAGGCATTCCTGCGTGGCAGACCTGACTCAACACCAGTGAGGTGCCCTCTCCAGAGCACATGCTCCACCTCCATCACATGGTCAGTCTGACATGAACAGCCAGTGGACCCGTGTGGATCATAAAGAGAGCTTCATCATCTACACCCATGGGAAACATCTGAAGATGGATAGGCCAAGAAGGGGATTGGCATCTACAGCAACAGCAACCACAGTAAAAGGAAAAAAGAAAGCATCAATTTATCCCCACCCATAAATCCCAGCTGTACAAGGGAGCTTTCAGTAACATCAGGAATACTCTTGAAGTTTATACAAATCACGTTTCTCAAAATGAAGAGAAAGAAAGTACTGTCATGGATTCCCAAATGCATTGTGGGCTGATCACATTAAATAGAAGAACACTATGATTAATGACAGAGAAGGAATGGATAATAATGTGGGGAATTTTTCAGAAATACAAGGTTTGCCAAAGAAAAGTGCCACAGTGAGAATGGATGTCTTTTAGTCGAGGAAATTATGAGCATATGATCACTGACTGAATTGAAAGAACTGAGCTGAAAGAATTTATGTTAACATGGAAGGATGCAAACCAAGTTTCCACAGAAGAACCACATGTTGCATCAAGCAGGAACTGCAACAGACACTGCAAGCCCCAACTCAGCTGACAGTAGGATGAAGGATGGTTAGGGAGATAGATAGGCTGCAAGAAACCATGGAAGAAGAAACATCCATGCTATGAGAAACAAAATGAAAACAAGTCCAAATATAGTATGCAGATATAGTGAAAATGTGGCTACAGGAGCTGATGCAGTCAAGAGTCTGCAGTCATAATATACATACTCTGGTCACATATGAAGGCAAAACAAGCAAAACACAGGCATCCTCCCAAAATATCCCAGAACATAAATGCACACACCGAGAACAGAGAAGAGTGTACTTGCTAACTCATCATGTTATTGATGGATATTGAATGAACTCACTCTTAAGGCCTTTCACGTTTGCAAGACCCAAGGAAGGGAAGTTAGGCAGCAAGTCCTGGAAGTCCCTGCTGCCTGTGAACTCAGCATGTGGGCAGTCAAAATATCCCTTTATGACCTGAGAACTGGTAAAGATATCTGGAAGTTTGTCCACTCTGTAGCTTTTGTTCTTTAAGGGTTTATTTTGATAGTCTGGCTCCTCTAGAGTGTATTCAATGGCCACATCTACATGAAGCAGTTGCTAGCTGTTGGCATGCCACTGACACTTTATATATCCTTGTAAAACCTGGCAAAAAAAAAAGATGCAAAGAGAGGAGTCTAAAGCTTTTGCTTGGCTGGAGAGCACAGAGTAAAGGTACCACATGCTTTGAAAATATAGTGTCTGCATAGCCTTCATTGCCTCACATGGGTACAACTTCAGTAGCAGAAATTCATCACTTGAGAGGAGTGTAAGAATGCTTATTTTGTATTTAAAGAATAGGCAAAGAAACGATATATCTGAGAGAGAAAGGCACCTTCTGGAGCAGCCAGTCCTGGCACTCTGTAGGCACTCCATGCCAGTGAAATACACCTCCTGGAATAGGATCTCACTTCACTATGCAGTGGGTTTAAAGAATGTGGGCCCAGTTCTCTCTTGGCTGGGTGAGAGCACCATCCTCTGAGATCAATGCCATTACATATATCTTGCAGAGCAAGAGTTGGTCTGTTTGGATGTGATTTGAGAGCTCTTGTAAAAAGCACTAACAGCATATGAGAGCTCTCAGTTATACTCTGAAGATTAGGCTGTCTGCCAAGGGAACAGCACATTAGGCAGATACATCAATAATTTCTGTCATCTATCCACCAAAGAGATTCCATTCACCTTAAGATGCATCATATGTGGATTTTACCATGCTGAAAAGGGCAAAACTTGTAGTATTCTGAACTACCATACTATAACAGGATTGGTTCCCCTTAGTGCTGCTCAGATGCAGCTACTGCCTCAAGGAATTTATATTAATTCAGTGAATCCCATCCTTTCCATGACAGGAGTGGCCTATTTTACCATAAACTGGCTAAACTCCATGGCTATAACCGATCAAATGAGGTGTGCCCATACATAATGTTTAACCATAAAATTTAACTAAAGAAATAAAATTTGAACACTGGCCAATAAAGTGGATGGAGAAGTGGCAGAGATGGTCTCAGCAGCAAACCTATTCCCAGCACTGAGTGTGGGACAAGCATTTCAGAATGCAGAATTAGGTGAGCCAGATTCCAAGCTGGCAATTTCAATACATCTTTTAGAAGGTTAAATTTAAATGGAATGCTGTTGAACATGCTATTTCAATGTAATTTGCTCTTTTGCTGTAAGTATTTCAGAGGTCTTGCCCAGCTATCTCAGCTGAGAAACTGCCCAGCTATGTTCTGTGCAGCATTTTGCTGCCTACTGGGTCATTTTGGCTAACTGTTTTCAGCTGACTATGCTGTACTCTCTGAAGAAAGGCAAACAATTCTTGCCTACATCTGAAAAACATTTTGATCGATACCAAAAAAGAAGCATTTTAGTTTGATGTGCTGTTGTTTGCCCAGGATTGGAGTTAAAAATTGAAAAAGAAAAAAACAAATCCCCCCCCCAACTGTCCCTATGACATTTCTAAGTATTTTTATGTCTAAATACTTAGATGATCTGGTAATTTGGTTTGCATTCCCCAGCCTGGTCCTGCCTTGTGAAAACTGGAGTCTGGAAAAGTCACACCTCTGTGAAAGGGGAACAGAGAGCTGATGTTCCTACCCCAAGCAGCTATTCCTCCTTTTTCAGCCACCACATGCTTTCCCACATTACATTCTGTATCACATCTCCATTACCTGTCTTTAAAGAACACACAGCCTTGGCAGGTAAGTCCCCCGTATGGCAGGAGAGAACAAAGGCACTGTAACTCTGTCTGCAGCTCCTCTTCCTACCACTGGCTCTCTCCTTCCCAGGTTTTTGAGGGCTTTCCTTAAACACTCCACTGACAGGCTGCTGGCTTTACCTCCCTACGTCTGAGAGTCCAGTGAGGCTGGGCAATCACCATTTGGCCCTCAGGCTGTCTACTCAGACCTCTTGGCCAAATCTGAAAATAATCCCAAATCCCTGCACAACAGTTGGGAAACAAAGGCTGCAGCCACTCGAGGAACAAAAACAAAGGGAAAAGACAAAGCAAGTCACAAAGTCACAGATACAGAAAGGGGAATTTATGGAAGCTTGTCCCATCTCATCCACTCTAAGTTGTTGGGTTTTAACGTCCTGTGGGAAGCAGTGCAGCTACTGGAGCCAACAGCACAGCAAGTTTTTTCTCTCTGGGATATTTTGGGTAATTTAATATTTCTAAAGACATATTTGTCCTTGGAATGCTTAAAAACAAACCTTTTAAAAAACTGGCATGTGGGATTCAGTGAGGTAATAAGTGATGTGAAACAGCCAAATATTAGATTCCAAGCACTGTAGTATGACTGAAATTTCCCATCACCTAGAGGATAAAGTAAAATTCAGTAACTTGTTTTGAAACAGCAACAAACATTTCCTGATTTTATCAGTGCTGTTTGAGATCTATTTGAACCTGGCATGCAGCAGAGGATAATTTCATAATATCACATTCTCTTTGAATGGCTCATTTGTTTACAATAAGCAAAATGAAATAGGATTTCAAATAGGCTGCTTCTCCACTGACTGTACCCTGCCAAGGTGTAACACACAGACAAAGGTGGGTGATTTTCTATCCAAACAACAGCCAAAATTCCAGTTGCTGGCTTCCCCAGGAGGCTGTGCTCTCCTCTACAGCTTGTGAGACTGAGGGGTACTAGAGCAGGTAACAGCTGTCTGGCAAGATAACAGAGGCTTGAGTCATCAAGATGAAAGAAAGGCTAAGTAGGCAGAGTAGCATTTTCTCCTTTCTTGCTCTTGGCAAAGGATGAAAAAAGACCTTGTTCTTGTGGGCAAAAGGAAATGTGGAGGTAACAGAAAATGTTTGCTACAAAAATCACCAAACAAGGCATAATATTTCTCTCAGTTTCAGAGGAAATAAGACTAGGTAAAACATCTGCTATCATCCATGTATGTCTTTCTTGCAGCAAAGATGTAACTGGGGCCAGGCTTATGGCATTTGCCTGTACTGCCCCATGGGAAATCCCTGCTTGGATACACTGGAGCTTTTTACAGCATCCACAAAGCAGTGCAGATCTCTGGATGAAGGACACCGATTCCTTCTGGAGAAGGACACATCATGTTCTTGCATTAGACTAAACATTCCATTTATTGCAGATGGATTGTAACAGAGTCCTGATGCCATCTCTAACATGGGCACGCTGCCATGCTGCAAGTTCCAGTGATGTACTGAGATGGCTTTGGTCCTCTTAGTCTTAAATCTCTTTGGAGACAGTCCAGGCAGGCTTTCCCTACTTTTTGACAGCTCTTGGCTTGCTTCTTCTAGGCTTAGTAGTTCATTTCCAAATCTCCCACACTCCTGACATTGCTCCACTTTGATTCAGCCATGCCCAAACCATGCAAAAAAAAAAAAAAAGCCAAGGAAGGAATCCAGGCCCTTCTGCAAGCCTGGAGTCTGATCTCCAGATGGTGAACATCCACACCTCGCTTAATCTTTTCCCAGCCCCTCAGATGCCCCCTCAAGAGGAAGACTGAGATGTTACTACATTCTCTCCTTTGCCTCCTGCTGGCAGTGGTGAAGGGAGGGCCTTTGCTGAGGATCACATGCAGCTCCTCAAAAGCAGATTTAGAGCAGAATTCCACCCCACAACAGAAGTAATCAGAGGAAATCCCAAAGAGCTAAATCTCCTAAACACATAACATTTCCTCCTAAGGAGCTGGCTTTCATGCCCTTCCTGCCTGAAGTCAGAGATGTTTATTGTGTTACGCAGATGGACCAGAAGTTTTGTAAAACCAGATGGTTATTTCTGATGCTTTTAGATGCTGGTTAACAGTTCTAAATATTTGCCTGCTGTTGGTAATCATCCAGGTTTGTGAATTACTCAGAAAACATTCAATTAGCAAGAAATTAATTATGTTTTTAATTACCCATTCTTCTGTGATGATAGCATAAGCATAGATCGAATGAACAGAAATGCAGAAGATTATGCATGCAGAGTTGGAAGGAAGCCTTCCCTGAAAAGTCCTTTTGCAGATCCTGACTGAAGCTAGTAAAATAAGATGGAAGATAATAATGGGAACTGGGGTGAAAATTTCACATTTAAGGTCACAAAAGGGTCTGGATTTAAACTCAGGTCTGACACAGGACGTGCACCAGCTATAGTCGTTCAACCATTCCATGAGCACCAGGTACAGAATGTTTGACTCAAACCATCCTTTTGTTCAGCATTTCCTGTGAGCATTTCTGAAGCCTTAAACCAGCTGACAGAAAAATGCTTGACCTAAGGATGAAGGATGGATGCAGGCCATTAGAACACAACACTGGGTATATACAGAAAACTCTGGCATTGGACATAGATTACCTTGCAGAGGTTCAGGGCAAGGGAATGAAGAGATGCAGAACAGGAGCAAATGCACGTGGCTGAGAGAGTCCAGCTGAGGTGCCAATCCTACCACAGGCCCTTCCTAACACAGATGTGCCAGCTTGACTGCTTGGGCCCTTCTGCTGATGCACTCTTGGCTAGGTGTTTCCAGCAGCTTTGAGACTCTCCCACCACCTTAGTGGGCCAGGAACTTCATCTCTTGGCCCTTGAGAAAGAGGATACCTCCTGTGGTGTTTTATGGACACTTAAAGTGGAGGTGGTTGAAAATATAGATATATTTTCCTGATCAGTGATGGGGCAGTGTAAAACAACATGCCTGTCATGGGAAGCACCAGATGGGGTTTGAACCAGCACTAGATTTGCCACTGAGCACAGCTATGAAGTTGCCAGACTGGTAATGAAGGTAGCTGCCTGCTCCATTTCAGAAATCAATGACACATTGTCATCCTCTGCAGGATAAACTGAGAACTCTGAACTAAGGTCTTGACAAGTAAAGTGCCTTTGATTTTGCCTTTAATTCAGCAAGCACACAACATTACTGGGTTCTCTGTATTAATAATAAATACATCCTGGAGCTTATGTCAGAGGCAGAGTTTCAGTTCTAACCTGAGAACAGCATAGCTCTGCAAACAATATGTCTGCAAAAAGCAAGACACTGTTTAGTGTAGCCAAACACAGGAAACCTGACAGCTGTTTAAGAACACATGGAAATGATAGTAATAATATTAATAATTAGGTTTATAAACTCCTTTCTTATTTTCAGCATAATTTTTTTCAGTCAAAGAAGGCCAGTTCATTTATTTCCTTCAGTTTTCTTCCCAATAAAAGATCTGAAATAAAGCCAGTCCTGAAGAACTGCTTTGGACCCTCGAGCTCTCTAGTGTAGGAACTTCTGGATATATTGAAGTGCAATATATATCCTCTGATTGTTTCAAATGACCAGCAGACCATGTTCTGCTTGCCCACACTGCCTCCTGCAGAGGCCAAGCACACACCCTCCCTTCCCTGCAGCACAGGCTCAGGACTGTGAGTCTGGGCTCAGGGTTTGGGATGTGCAGAGGGAGTGAGCCTTGGCAAGCAGCATTGTGTGGGTTTGCACAGTGGTGAGCATGAGACTCAGCTGCAAGCAGGAGGAATCACCATGAAAAACAGAACAATGAGCAAAATGTGATGTGGAAATCATCTCACCCCTTAAATGCCAGTCTGAGGGTTAATGGTACCTCCTCCAAGATGGGGGAAGAAGCTTGTCTTTCCCTTTGTTTGATGAAAGGCAGCTCATTTTCTGCATTTTAAAAAGAAACAAAGTCATCTTTTGTTAACAATCTAAGTTGAAGATTGATAAATGCTGGGGTGTTTTTAGATCAGATCCATTTATTTAAGTAGTTCTTTAAAAAGTGAAAAATTGACATATAGGTTTTAACAGGTATACATGGGTACACAACACCAGCTGCAGCCACAAAATAAATAAGCTATAGCCATGATTAAGATGTTTTACATTACACAATTATTGTGACTTTATTTCCACTCAGAGCTCTTTATTTCCACTCAGAGCAACTGAACTGGATCAAACAGATTTGAACCTATATATGAAAGCCCAAGTCGAACCTGGTTTTTTTAATGTAAGTTTGAACTGCAAGGCCTTTGATATTGCTGTTCTCAAGGGAAAGCTTAAGAACTGTGTTTGAATGCTGTTAAAAACATATACCAGACTTTTACAAAAAAAGAATGCATTTGAATCTGTATTTAAAAAATCACTGGTAAGAGTTACATTGAATTCAGTCTTTTGGCCAAAGTAACATTAATTTAAGCTCCATCTCTTATCTCAGTTGCACAGTAATTCTTTATTTACTGTATTGTATTTAGACTGATAGTGAGAACCTGTAGATTTTTTCTAATTTACAGTTTCTCCATCAAACATTATTTTCTCAGTGCTGGTAATGATTATGAATCTGAGTGGTGCCAAACCACCACAGCCTTCATTGACTTCAGCAAGAGCTGCAGTTGGTCTGCAAATCATGGCCATCTAGTGCATGTTTGTGGCAGGGCAGTATAAGATGTGAGGTGAGGGATGGTCTTGTGGTGTAAGGCTGAATTTGAATTCATGAAAATATTTTATTGGAAATCTCAGAAAATAGTTTTGTCTCTCTTCCACATCTTTGAACCTACCTATCTTCTGAATAAGGACTGCAAATTGCTCTAGTAATAGGTAAACATATAAGTATGTTGCATGCTGCCATAGAGGAGCCTTTAAATATTGTAGTACTAAATAGATCAATAAAGGCAATGTCAACAGACTAAGTTGTAATAGTCAGACATGGTATTAGGATTCCTGAGATTAGTTTGTTTATGTCTTGATTTTGTTTTAGTATTTTTATTGCTATTCAGTTGTGTAAGTATTTAGTGGCACCTCACCTTTTTCTCAACACCTTCAGTCATATAAACTGAGGTATTGATTTCTTCAAATAACCCAGTGGTCTTGGTGGATTACTGGCAGACTATGCTGCACTTGTCTTGTTCTGCTTATCAGCACCCATTTAATCAAACATTTAAAATGCTTAATAGAAAATAAGGATGGTTACCAATCTTCTTTGAAAGACCTAAAAGTCAGCACCATCATCAGCATAATGCATAGGTGTTTCATGTCGAAAACAGACTGGATGGTAGAGGCTTGGTAAAGACAACTCAATATGAATCTATTTTGAAAAAGGTTATTTAAAACCCAATATATAGCAATAGCCTGACAGAAAAGTGACATAAAATCAGAAACCACTAGAGCTTAAATTACAATTGGAGGTGATACAGAGTCTAACCTAGATCAGGTCAATAATACCTTGTGAAAAGTGCATGTCCATGACAGTGACACAACCATCAGGGGTGCAATCTCTCTCTCCATTAGGACATGAAGAATACCACTAAGACCTCAGCAAGAAATTTTGGATTGATCTCACATACTATAGCTAGACCTGTAGAAAGTAAAGTCATTGATGCTCTGATTCATACTATAAAGATACAAGCAGTTAATTAGCACTACAAAATGCTAACCCAATAATCACTACAGAATTATGTGCTGCTCCCAACACAAATGTGGAAGATTTCTTACAAGTAACCTGACCCCAGGAGCCTCTGAGTCCATCTTCATCACAATTAGCTTGGGAGCAGCCCTAAGAGCTCACAGGCACTCATGAGTCCTATACTTAAATCCATGGAGCACTGATATAGTTACAGTTATCTGATAACTGGTACAGATCCACAGCATCAGTGCTTATATTCAAGTGAAACCTATTCCTGTGCATATGTTAATGTGCAATAACCAGTTCAGCTATTGTTTTGGTATCTTAAATATGCTGCACTTAAAAAGATGCACTTAAATATGCTGCACTCACTTCACAATGAGCTCATCTTTTTTTCCCCAAAATTCAGCGACCTTATTTTTCTTAATGGATATCACAGAAGTTTTCCATTAGTAGATTGTGAAGTACTGTATTTACACTAAATTACACCAAGTACATAAGAAACACCTGTCATGTTTAACCCCAGCCAGCAACTCAGTACCAGGCAGACACACACTCACTCTCGGGATGGGGAGGAGAAACTAAAAAAAGGTACTACTTAGCAACAACCAAAACATCATGGTGTTGTCAACACTAGTTTCATACTAAATCCAAAACACAGCACTGTACCAGCTACTAGGAAGAAAATTAACTCCATCCTAGCTGAAAACAGGACAGCATCAAACACTTAGCAGTATTTCTGTCATCTCAGTAACTGGTTTTTATTCATGACAATGATGTTTCTAACTGCACCCAGTCAAACAGTGATTTAGATATAGTTTTTGTCTCTAAACACAACTTCTGAAAAAAATGTTTGAATACCTTTCAAAAGATGCAGAGTACTTAAAAACTTATAGAAGGAGTGGTTTTAAACTGTGGTGGGAAATCTGATGCAGTCTCCTGATTAAAAGCTACATGAAAATAACAACTGCAAGAATGCAAGTTGACAGTTCCTGCATCCAGAAGTGAACATCAACCTAATTTACTTAAAAGTTATATTCAAGGCGAGTATGTGCAAAATACAGAGGGCGTCCAATTTGATGGAACAAATAGCTAATATTTTTTCCACTTTTCAGTAACAGAGAAGACAGATGACATTTTAATGGTGAAATCAAGACCCTGATTGCCACTGGAGACAGAACATGCCATGAGATCCAAATGGATATGATGGATAGGAGCACTTGCATTGCATTGTATGTTTCTGCTTGAAGTATCACATTGGTTTTTGCTCATTTTCTTTCTCTGCTGACAACAGTCCTTTCAATTTTTCAACTTTTTAATAAAGCAGCAAAGGCTATGATGGAAGTCTGTGAAGATAGGAAAACAGTGCTCAAATGTCAGTGTAATTACCATTTTCATGTTGGTCTTAAAAGTTAGTTTTGCCAGCAGAGAATATGCAAGAGTTTAACTGTTTACATGAAGAATTTAGAGCTAATTGCTTTGTGCTAAGAATCACAACTAAACACTGAATCACTTGGACATATTTCTTACAGTATTAATATTTGCTCTCTTTTACTGTCTGCAGAGATGTTTCCAGGATCGTGTTCTCGGATTTGTAATTTCAGACGTCCTTGTGCAGCAATGTCTGCATTGACATATGCTTATATTTCTTCTAACAAATTTACCCTATGGTTTGGGGGGTTTGTTTTTGGTAAGGCATAATTAATGTACCCTAGACCATTTCTTCTTCTTATTGGAACATTTACCCTTGGCATATTTGGAAGTAAGATATTTTATATATACAGCCTTGTCCTGTATCCTTGATGTGCTCATGTCTCAAAATTAGGAGAAGGAAAAAGTTGGATGCATAATGAACATATGGTGGGGCTCTCAGTCCTAACTATTTAGCCAAGCAATTATAAAATTACAGAAGTTCAAAAGGCACACAAGGAAGTGTCATAATCAGAAATGTAAATGAATCACAATACTTGTAAGAAGCTAATTAACAGCCTAATAAATCCCTATAGCAATGGATTAATTCCATTAGAACTCTGGAAAAGGAGAAGCAATTTTTCATTTACATGGAAAAAATGCTTTCAAGCATACCTTGTGAGTCAGACCAGTGCTCAAGTTTAGAACATTGAGACCCTCCACCAGAGGTACAAATTGCAACCAAAAAATAGTTTTGAGTGTTATTGAAGGATAAGCTGGTGGAAGAAGACCCCTTCAGGAAAAAAGAATAAATGCTACCTCCCATTTTCAGGAGTCTACATCTTTTTCACATATATGTAGTCTGCCCTAACTCTGTGCCTTTTAGCAAGCCACACAAGGATGTTCTACAGACTCAGAGCCATCTCTTGGAACCGAATTTTGAAAGGAACTCTGCTTGGTATCAAGTCAAACTCTGTAAAGACCTGCTGGAAGAGCCAAGTGAGGTTTCCTTGTGGGTAGCAGCAGTACTGGCCATGCTGGCACTGGGGATAAGTCTGGCCTCTCA
Organism: Buphagus erythrorhynchus; assembly: GCA_013400855.1. Taxonomy (NCBI): domain Eukaryota; kingdom Metazoa; phylum Chordata; class Aves; order Passeriformes; family Sturnidae; genus Buphagus; species Buphagus erythrorhynchus. The sequence continues at coordinate 133,740 of VZTT01012898.1, read as the reverse complement.
ACTCAACTAGAACACAACATGCAATTTTATCATAGCTTACCTGCCAATATCACATTATGCAAAACTGCTGCAATTTGAAAGTAATCAATACCTGCAATTCCCTTTATTTATAGAAATTACTTTAACTACAATGTCCTTAAGGGAAGAGTGACAGGCCAGTAAATGCCTTTTAAAAGAGACAAATTGTACTATGCTACAAAAAGAAAGGATAGCATAATCCAGCGTTGCTTTTTTAAAGTTTTAGATGCTGTAAATGTGGTAAAAGACGTGGTAAAAACATTTATTTTGGTCTGCATTCCTCCAGATCCATTCATCATTCTGGTCACTCTACAGAGTCTTCAAGGGATGGTAGAAGTTTTTGGATGAGCAGTCTCTGCCTTAGCTGTATTTGCTCACAAGTGGCTGTTAATGATGCTTCACCACCTCAACAACTTATTCCAATACAGCTTATTGGTGATATTGGCTGTTTCCTCAGCTGGTTGATCTCACACTAACCATTTTGTAACCACATAAAATCACTCTTCTGTGAGCCAAATTTATAAAACACAATTCCTTCTTCAACTTCAAAATAAAGATTTTAAGTTCAAATATTCGTTTTTACTTACCATCTTCACTGAACATAATTATGAGGTTGAGTCTGATTATGATTAATTATGAGGTTGAGTCTTTTTGTAAAAAACTTATATTAATATTTTGCATATAAAAACATTGCTGCAGTTAAATACCACAAGAAGTCTAAATTATTTTCTTGTTTCATAATATAAGAAGGGAAACCCCTTAAATACGTAAATAGAGCTTTATCCAAACATAACAGTTTTGTAAAGGAACTTATGTCAATGGGACAGGGAAGAGGGAGTGATTTTCACACTGACATGTAACTAGTTTTGAAATTGAAGGTGTCAGCTGGTATTTCTATAAAACCAAATGCAATTCCTCCATCAGGAAAAGATTTGACAAAGATTTATGGTACTTTAGTCTATTATTTTCACCAGAATAAATCTGAAACTTTCCAGTAAGCAGCCAAGGTTCAGAGACAAATGGGTGGAAATGGAGGACAAACACATCAGCATAACAACATTAATTAGGGCTTCAATCCTTCATTAGCAATGTACATATTTTAAGTTCTCCTCTTGAAGTGCCTTAAAATTAAGAGTTCTGGTGGGCATCTTATCAAGAACTACGTGGTCATGAGCTACAATGTCAGTGATGAGCCAACTTGCAGGTCACAGTTTTAAATGTTGCCAAGATTATCACTGATCAGCTGATGAAAGCTTTGTTCCTGGGGTTAAGTGATGAAGAACAGCCCAGCACAGGGTTTGGGCAGAGCTGCCAGCACTGGTGGGAAGCAGAGGGACAGGGGAACAGGGACATCCTTCACAGGCAGCATCCTTGGAACCTGCAGTTACCTGGCCTGCTGTGACTGCACTGTTCCCATCCCAGAGTGGGTTCAGAGCTGTAATTACCAGCACAATTCCCAGGCCTCTCCTCCACAGCTGACCCTGCCCTACTGGGTCTGATGGGTTGGGTTTTGATCAATATAGTCCTTAAGGTTTCAGCAGGTGTCAGTTTATTTAGATCTCAAGATGTTCTGCCATCCTCTCCAAGGCACTTCTCTTTCTCTGTCAAAGGCTTTGTTTCCTACTGTAGCAGATTTGAAAGCAGGATTTCAACTCAGCATGTGCAGAGGGCACCATACAGGTGCAATGAGAAAACAAAGACTTGGAAAACTTTTGTCAGCCTAAAATACTGCCTGGTTTGGTAAAATAATTATAATGATAATAATAATAGCTGTAGCAACAGCTGAGGTTTGCCATCAAAAACCTACAATTTTAAATAACTGTGACTCCTAAATTACAACAGCTACCAGCCTGTATACCTCTACATTTACCCCCTTGAATTTGTGTGTCTCTTTGTCTGTAAAAATAGTGGATCATATTTGCTCTTTGGGTAATTCCCCTGATTTAAACACCCTTATGTCCTCTGACCACAGCACATGGAAGCAGGGTTGACTGCTTAATCTGTGACCATGGTCTCAGTGTGCTCACTTCTGATTAAATTTAGTAGATGGAAAGCCATTAAGGTATCTGAATCTGACCAGTTATAATTAGAACAAAACACAGTAACAGAACAACATGAAAATGTACTGTTCCTTTAGAGGAAACAACTGCAGGAGAGCCACCTAGAAGATACAGCATTTTACATAGCTAATAGATCTCATTATGGGTCATTCTGTGTATGCAGGATGGCTTGAGTTTAGAGATAAACAAGGTCTGAAATTTCCTTTCTGTGACAAGTCTCACTTTCAGAAAATATTTTCAAGCAGAACTGCAAGAAGAATGGAACATTTTGAGCTCCTCAAAACATTGTAACACTATTTCAATTTTTTTAATAGTACATTTCAGCGCTCCTGAAACCTTGATGATATACTGCCATGGCCTAAAACAGGCTACTCCAAGTCAGCTTTAAATTTAAGGCGTGTTTTTTTAATAGCAAAGCACTACTTTCAGGGAATAGTAATTTGTTAAAATGCCTTTCCCTGGTACTGTTCTCTTTGACAAGCTAAAGACTCATGTCCAAATATGCATCCCACTGGAAGTACTGTTAATAATTGATTACAGCTCACTGGCCAAACAAAATCAGTCAGAAATATTGTGTTGAAAAAAGCTTTGAAAGCCCTGTTATTCTAATATATTTTAAGAAAAAAAAAGTGTAATTTTTAAAACTATCTGCACTGATAATCAATACAGCTCATATATTTACCAAGAGAACCCACCACTCTCAAACTACACATTTTTGAAAAGAGTTTGTACATTTAAATACGATGAAACACATTTTTATCCCATGATAAACTTGATTATGTACGGATGAGCAATGGCACAGAACATTTTCACATGGAAACAGAAATCTGTGATGGGCAGAGAGGTAGCCCTCCATGGCCTTCACTTTACTGGGATGAGTGGGAGTACTGGTTACAGCTATGGAGATATAAAAATAGAGCTTAATATTTCAAGCTTGTTTTAACATTTATTGGGGGTTTTTTCCTAATGACATTTTTGACATCTTTGCATATTCAGAGATGTGGAAAGTGGAAAACCAAGTGTATCAGCATTATCCCACATGGAGCAATCCCATTCCACTCTTATCTGTTCTTTCCTATTTGTCCCCTACAGCAACAGATTGATTGTTTGACCAAAGAAAAAATAAATAAAGGAAACATTAAAATTACAACTTCGTTTTCAACATTACAACACCAAGACTTTGCCCTGACTAGTAATGCTGTGGCAGGGGCCAGTTTTTGGCAGTGACTACCCCAGCCCTGCCTCCTAGCTCGGCACAGCACATGGGCTCCCAGCAGGGCAGCTGCTCCCTGTGCCAGCCAAGGTGTTCAGCAGCCTGTGCCAAGAGCACTTCCAAACCTTCCCTGGTGAGAAAGCCTGGCAATACGAGCATTAAAATGAAAGTCAGTAAAGCTCAGGTCTTAATTCTAGACCTGGCATTCACCTGCCATGTCTAATTACATGTTGCATTAAGCATTCATGAAGAAAAAAAATCCATAAGCAATTGTAAAATAAAAGGAACTGTCCACAGTCCAAGCTGCACACCAGAAACACAAGCTCACGTAGGGTTTTGACTCTGCTCATCATGATGTGCCCTGGTGTCACAGTTACCCTCTTACCTTGGCTGAGGGCTGGTAGGAAATCAGGTTTTTCCCTTATTTATATATGGAGGTATGCTCTGCCAGCATGGTGGGTTTTACAAACCCATTATGCTGTACACAGGTTTCCCAGGCAACATGTGCAATACAGGCTTCAGTATCCAAGTTACTTGTGTTGACAAATCACATACCATCTGCCATTCCTACAGCTGCTACCCCTACCACTTTGAGGTTTCCAAACTTTCCTAAGAGTTAGAGTCACCTATCATTTACTAGGGGGAGAAACTAAGGCAGCTGGTGATAGACCTGCACTGGTGCATGGCTATTGCACATGCCACCACACCATGCTGGCTCCTTCTGGGGTTTTTTGTTTATCAATGGAAAATGTGAAAGTGATTCGGAAAAGGTTGATCAACTGCATTTCCTACTTATAACTTAAAAAAGAATCAACACATAAGTAAAAAGCATTAAAAAAGAAAAACCATACTTGTTCATAGTTTCTTACTATTTCTTAAGTAGAAGAAAGGGAATAAACCACTTTATTTTAAACCAGACTTCTTTACGGCATCTCTGCTACTGAAATAAAGAAGGAAATAGAGCCTGCAATCTGACATGCAAATCAGAGTTCAGCAAGGAGACAGATCTTCTAATTCTGTAACAAGCACAGTAAAACCTGCAAGCAGTACACAGCATGTGCTCATCATTCACGTGGGCTTCCCTTTCCTGCTAAATCAGCACTAGACACAAGGAGGACAAGACACAACATGACCATGAGCCATGGCTCTGGCTCAGGCACCGAGTCTCCTTGCAGGTGTCTGGCTCTGCCCCAGCCCTTCTGCAGGGATCCACCTCCCCAGCAGAGCCATACCTCCTCACTGGCTGTCTCAGCAAAGGACACTGGGGTCCATACACCTCAGGAGACACAGAAATCACTTTCCCCCTCTCTCTTTTGGAGTTGTCCTAGTTGAACAGCAAGATTGATTTTATCCATTTAGATGAGTGCAAACATTGAAAAAACAGTAGCTTTTATAAAGGATGAAAACAAAGGTAATTTAAACTTTTTCTTAACAGCAGACCTAAAGGAGCAAGGACAAGAAAATGGATGGAAGAAGATGCAGTTTAGGTTACCAAAAGCACTGGCAGACAGCTGCTTAATCCCAGAATTGTCGTGTCAATTTAAACTCTTCCCCTGGCAGGGATTCAATTCTTTTCATCTCTCCTGGGAGCTTGAAAAGGTCAGAGAGAGAACATTACCCTTGTGCACTCCCAGGCTTGATTGCCTTTCTAGCAAGGCATCTGTGCTTGAGGCTTTGGCTGGCAATTCAGGGATGGAAAGAGCCAGGTACCCCAGCAGGGAGGGATGCTGCTCAGCTGCTGCTGACACCAAACACCACATCTGGCTGCTGTAATCCTCACTGGGCCTCAGCATCTGCCAGGCACCCACAGAACCCTGTGGAGCCACCTCAGCTGACAAAACCATGCATAATTCAGAGTGTTTCTGATTGTATTCACTGCACATCCCTGTGTAACGTGGCCTGAAGTGGGTTTCACCCTGCTGGTACCACAGAGATGCTTTCCCTGATGTGGCAAAAGGAGTTTTGCTCTTGGATCCTGTGGTTTTTTGGTCTCCCTGTTTCTGTATCTAGTGAAAGAGGCCTATCTCCACCTGCAAGATTAGAGGGGAACAGAAGAGGTACCTGATTCACAGCTGCATTCATTCACCTGCATCTCCTACAGTGTGCACAAATACCTCACACCTTTCCCAGACCAGATGCTCTGCAGAGCAGGATTATCATCATGCAGCAGAACCACACACAGGCACAGCAGGAAAAACCCCTCTCTTCTACATGTAATGGTGATCTGTGCCTTTACAAACTCAAGGCTTCATTATTACAGTTTCTTCTATATAAAAATGGAGCCATGGGAATGGAAAAATGCAGCTGAGATGAAACACAAGAGCCATGTGCCCAGCAGCAGGGACTTTGGCAGGCTCCTCATGGAGGGCTCCTTTCTCCCCACTAATCTTGATGCCCAGCCCTCCACAAGGACAGGGATAGGGACCATGTGTGCCAATAGAACACCATTCAGACCATAGAAATTGCAGATCAATACAAGAAGATTTAGCTCATTCCCAGACATTTTTCCATGTGCACAAAAACATGCATGCATAAATGAGTCTGTATTCACCAAAGGAACTGTAGCATAACCCAGAACAAGAAATCAGCAAGGCTGCTAATCTGCTTATCTCTGAGGGGTCAGAGAAGGGAGGACAAAGCAACATGCACTGAAGTTGGGCTGGAGCCCACTGGGAGGTGCTGAGGAGAGGCTGAGCTGGTCCCTGGGAATGGTACACACAGGTGCTCTGCATCCTCCCCAGCCTCAGAGGGACACCAGGAAATCTTATTCTCAAAACTAACACATCCCAGAGCAGTCAATAAGAAATGCAGGAGAGCCCATACCCTTCCTCAATTCATTTTGCCAAAGGCACTAACTGCATACCCCTCCCTCCTCTGACTTTCCAGGGAGCATTTTTGCTCCTCGTCATTTGCAACATCTTCTAGGACCTGCCAAGACTGCCAGAAATCTTCTCTAAGCACTTTGTAAAGGTTTCTGCCCTGCACCCACGAGCATGCCAAAACCAGCCTTGGCTCATCACCATGCTATCAGAGCCTCCTCTCCTGAGCTGCCACAATGATTGAAAGGACATTTGGTCCCCAAAACACTTTCCTGTCATGGCTTCCAATCAGTTTAATAAATTTTCATAGTCAATTTGAAAAATTCATCAAGAGGATACTGCCTTTTTTCCCCCACCAGCTGTGTCATCCACTTTTGAATTTCGAGGAAGTTTGAATTAGGAATTAATTTATCCTTGTTTTAATCTGAAAGGCTTAGAAAAGTTCAATTTAATATAAATAATTTTCTGTGACAAACATTCATGATTTCATACTTTTAAAAGCATTTTGTTTCCTAATACTTCTAATAATTCAAAGTAACCCTAAACGCCTGGTCATCAGCTATATTATTCCTCACACTGACCCCACATATATGGAATCACCAAAACCAGGGCTAAACAAGTGGGGTTTCTGCCAGAAAACCACAACAACCATGAATAGAGCTAAAAGTGAACTGATTTATACTAGGGCATTTTTATTTTAGAGGTGATACACCTTGATCTGCTACACAATCTTTCAAGCAATTGTGAATGTTTTTCTTCATTCTTTTTCTCCCAGCTATTCCTACCCTATGAAATGCACAATACAATAATACAGAAAAGATACTTTTACGAGGTATAAATCCTTCTCTTTTCTCTCCTAAACTGCCAATTCTAGTTTATGAATAAAATTATGAAAAGTTGTGTCATAGTCTGTATATTAGCACTGGCTGATCAAAAGCAAACTTTGTAAGACAAGTGTCAGTGTTAGCATGTACATTTTAAGAAAGTTTAGATTTTGAACTGAAGGAATAAAAATTAGATCTGCAAACTCATCTTGATATTTGGCCATACTTTGAACGAAGACAATGAAGGAAAAATCTACACTTTAAATAGTTGCTTTGTTGTGCTTGATACTGAAATTCTGTGGACTTTCATAAAAGAAATATCAAAGCCAGAGAAGCAGCAAACAGAAAAAGCAAGCATGAAACTACAAAATGACTTGCAGAGAATACACTGCAGGAACTGTCTGTAAATTTTCACTGATGGAGAAAAAAAAAAACCACAGTGGGAAACATAACTAAATAATCTCATTTATTGTTTTAAGTCAGATTTATTTTCAACTAGACTCCTTGGGACCATCCTAAAATTACTTCTCAAAGCCTACAAGCTCTAGAGTTGCTGCAGGAAGGATTGGAAAGAACATTTGGCTCACAAAGAAACAAAAGCATCTCTCTGAGTATCTCTGTAATACGTGACTCACAACTGCAAGCTGGCTAGGCTACATGCCAAGTCTGTGTCTTGAAATGGCTCATTTATTGGCAAAGTTTTGTCCTGAATTTTTTTAGATCTCTTTTAACAAAACATACCAAAATAATACCTTTGGCTGCAACTGTGCTCCGTGTGTGGAGCCTAGTAAAGTGTCTGTTTTTATTTTGAAATCATGGCTACGGTCATTCCTAGACCCAAAACTCCATAATCTTTGTGGGCTATCCTAAGAAAGCTAGCTGAAGATTTGCAATTTCATTTTTTGCACAAGACTGGAAGAAAATTATTTGAACGTATTTAAGCATCCAAGAATAAACTGAGCTTGTGAGGCTCTGATTTCTGTACATTCAAAGATGTAAACATCAGATAGTGATAAAAGTCCCCATTCAAACGTGCATTTATAGCTCTCTGCTAAACACAATAAAGAACTCCCAGCAGACAGCATTTTTATTTATGTGTGAGTGTATTCCAGCTCTGCATTTCATTCTTGAAGCAGCACTTAGCAATATTTATCCAGTCATTTGAGTCTTTTATAATACACATAGTTTTACTTCTAGATACAAGATCAACTTTGGAATATCAATACCATAACATCCTTTCTAAAAAAACAGTTTGCACTATCAGATTCAAGTATATCAAAACAAATTCCTGCCACATTGTTTCAGATTTTTACAGAATACTGATACATATACGATAGTTGCTGACAGGCTTTCAGCTCCATCCTAGGAAACTACTGTAAATTCACTGTGTCTGTAGATGCAGAATCTGCAGCCCATCTCAGCCAGCCCCTGTGCAGTGCAGTGGTGACTGGCCATGCCTCTGCCCAGGGCACAATCCTGCAGCCCTTTCCAGGGGCTGGCAGTGGGGTAATCCCTGTATTTCAGCCACGTGCCAGTAGAATTTGATTTACCTTGAGCCCAGTCCTGATAGGATCTAATAATAAAACCTTGTGCTTGCCCCCCACGTGACCCAAGCAATACAGGCAACCAAGGCTGCAGCTCTAACCCCAAAATGAGAAAGTGTGGTGCACAGTAAGACATCCTGAGAGCAGCAAGTATTTAAGGGCACTTTTCCCTGTCCTTCTTTCTCACTGAAGAGCATATCTGTGCTCTTGCTTTAGCTCAGATGGGGAGTGAAGATTTGAATTGAACCTAGTTGTAGACCCTGCTTCTTCATGTTTGCTTCACATAGCAGAGTCCAAGTACACAAACTGGATAAAACAACTGGAAGATACCCTCCAGCAGTGCATCCACAACACTCCCAACAGCACCAGAGATTTACCACACTGGACAAATTCAGACAAGTCCAAATAAAATAATGAAAAATGCACAATAAGGATGTCAAGTCTATCTCAGCAACTGTTCTGCTCTGCTCTGAGTGATCTGCATGCCTGACTAGCAGGGTTTCAAACCACAGGGGCATTTTGCTACTGAGTGTTTGCCAGGCAGAATTTGTGTTTCTTATCGCATAAACCACCAAGACTAATCCCATTGTGTGATGGACATTTGTTGCATCTTCTGTTCAGCATCATATGAGTTTCTTGGACAAAGTCCATAGTTTAGATGTTGGCTAGTGCACATGCTTATTTTCAAAGGAGCTTTTAATCCACTTATGTTTAAAAGATTTATTGGTTTAATTATTGGTTTATTTTCTGGTCTATTCCTACCCTTTGATGTTACTGGTTGTTACAAAGCTCTTATAAGGGGCTGTTAATTACTCATGCCATTCAGAGATCTATCAAACTGTGATTTAAGGCAACATATATATTGCTTGATGAAGGGGGAAATCAAATTCTTTCTCACTCATTAAAGAAAACAGAACATTTTGTAAAATGCTTTCATAACGGTGACATGAAAAATATGTCTGCATTGGGACTGTCTGAAGGAACATAAAGCTAAGGAAAGAAAAGAGGTGAATTTTCAGAGTGCCACTGTCTCATGGCTATGGAGGAATATATGGATAAAACCACAGGGTACTTTAGCAGGGGAGCCCCACAGAGACTGAGGTCTGGTGTGCTGAAAGAGCAACACTCAAAGAGCTTTCAAAGGAGCTTCATATTCTCACTGTCAGAAGGCAGAGAACCATGTTTAACCTCAAGCCTCAGCAGGAGAATTAGTGTTGCACATGGTGTGCAGTTACAGCTCTTTCTTAGGAAAGATGGCAGGTAACAAGGCTTGTTCCTCAGGCCTTACACACTGGAAAATGCATTGTCTGTGCCAAGAAGAATTAAAAGGCTTGTTGTGCATCCATTTGCATTATTTTGCAATGCTGAATGGTGCTTGCTAACATATTACTTTCCTGTTGAGAGAAAATCAATAGTCTGCAATGATTTTCAAACCTCTATAAGATCTGCTATCACCATATGCAAAAATCTGGAAACGTTGATTTTTATTTTCTTTTAGACAGATGAAAAGTGGACAGCAGCTATAAGCATATCTAGATTTAAAATAGTAGTTCAAAATCTACCCGAGTTTAGTAAAAAGGCATTAGATCTCAGTGGAAGACCTAATAAAAATGGTTTTTTTAATACGGTAATGAAATGCAGACTGACATTGAAAAGTTGAGAGCCAAGTAACAGGCTCCCAAATGAAAGAGGTCAAATTTTAGGAAGCTGAGTAAATGTGAAAGACTGAAAGCAGTAGGGGTTGCTTTCTAAAGCAGACCCTTAATACTTAGAAACCAAAATGCAAACTTAAATTTAGTCCCAATATTAACAATAAAAAGCATTAAAATGATCAGGCCATCAAATTACAATTACAAATCTATTCCAAAGTATATGTGCCTTCACAAATCCACTGCAAATACAGCTTGTAGCTTTTGGCAGTTAAACACCCCATGGAGGCCAACTCTAAAAAAACCCCCTCATATCCCTTAAAACAGCTCAAAAGAAAGACTGTGCACCTGAATACTACCAGATTATCTGAATGAGTGCTGGCAAAGTTGGTTAGAACTTAGAAGAAAATTATTCAGGGTACATCCTATTCCTGCAATTCCTTCTCACAATTTGAAGATGCTCTCACATCTCTCTGGCACAAGCATCCCCAAGGATTGCACTGAGAGCAGTTCTCCCAGGTCCAGGTAACATTAGATTTCATAAAGTAAAGCCAGTGCTTCACAACTCCTCACCTCAAGAACTGGCCAGAGTGATTAATGAAGCTCCTGGTGTGGCTGTGTAATGAAAAACTTTATCAGCTTTGCTTCTGGATGGCTGGAAATGTAGCTTACCTGGACTGAATATACTGTAATGGTTCAGCATATACTGAACCAGGTGTGCATTATGGACTGAGTTTCATTCAAATCACATGAGTCCTACAGCCATTGTAGCACTGAGTCAGCATTTAACCTTTCCTACTGCTGGTGTGTGCAACCACTGGACTCTTAAAATTAGATGATAATACAAGAGGAAGAAGAACTTAAAAATTTGCACTGTATTCCTTAAAAAGCTTCTTTCCCAGTAGACTATTAGCTCTGACACTGTATCTGACCCACAGCTCCACCCTTACCATTTTACATGGTGTCAGTGTGTTGACAGTAGATAGCAGTATTTAGCACCCTTTTGTATGGGCTACTGGGATGAAACTCTGCTTCTGTTTCAGCTGACAGGCAGAGAGCAGGATCCAGAGTTATCAGCCTGTTGGACATCACTTCCTAAATGTCAGCCAACACACACAAACCAAACTCAGAAACGGCCAAGATCTTGCCTCTTACCTCCAAGCATTAGATATGCCTGCTACTCACTTTGATGGAAACCAAATTGCACCCACTGTCATGTAGAGTCTGCAGGTCATACTTCACTGTTGGAAAAGCAAGCAATCTGTAGTTTAAAAGTTCCACGGTATTATTTCTTTGGACTACAAAACACATGTAGATTTTCACATTATCCTTTTTTTTTGCATGCCAGGAAAATACCATCTCTCCTGTGGCCTAAAGCACTGTCTCTGTCTTTCCCTGTCAGTGCTGTGACTGTGACATATGGAGGCTATATGAAACGTCCCCAGAAAACACCTCTTTGTGCTGTCTTCCCTGCTTTTGAGGTAAATTGTTAAAAAAGGTAGTAGTTCACTTTAGGTCATTCTGACCTTGGAAGTCAGGGGCTTTGTACAAATGTAATCACTCTTCCTCCCTGATAGAAAGCTACTGGTTTGATTGTCCTGCCTTGATCTTATTTCTCACTTTACGTGGGTGTTTAGTCTCTGAATCAGTATTCACTTTGTCTGAACCACTCGGAAAAAAAACTGAACATATTTTTATCATAAAGAATGAACATTAAAGCTGAGTGTAGCTTGTGTGGATTACATGGGCAGGAAGGGTTGTTAGGAAGCTCTGTTTGGAAGGGATTGCACATTTCAGGGATTCACATTTCTAGCTGATCAAAGTAGAAATGGGGAGAATGAATAATCTAAAATAGATTATTCTAAGGGTTTTTTAAAAAAATATTAATTT
>VZTT01012898.1:67420-120723 GCA_013400855.1 Buphagus erythrorhynchus | reverse complement strand
CAGATTTATGCCTGTAAGTAAATACCTGGATCTGTGTATCTGTAAGAAATACATTAGACTCCAAAGTAGGTAAAGATTTTAAATATAGTACAGCCAAAAATACTTCATCAGATTAAAACACTTTCAGAGCTCTTCCCTAATTGGATGCCAATTAGGAGGAATTTGCCTGTAATAATGCCTGAGCTGAATCAACAAACATCATTACAAACAATTTCCAAATCTGTTCCATTTTCCCAGAACCAGGACATTCTTTCAACCAAACTGAGTGGTTTTCCCTGATCACAATGGATTAACATAAGCATAGGTTTAGACAACATCATTTAACAAACAGTTTATTAAAGATGTATCTATTGTTCTGCCATGGCAATAAAAACCATTACCAGCTGTCTGTGCTAATTTTGCAACAGATCACAGCGGAGATCTGTATAACCCATTAATCTAACTGGGGTTTTCCTGTACTCCTCTTTCCATTCTTCAAATCCGTAAAAACATATCACTTCTTATTAAACAAACCATGAAAGAATTTTGGTGGCTGCAAGCTACAACTACTCTCATTTGTTTATTTAGAATGATGCAGGAACCAGTGCTAAAGATTAGTCACAGTAATGTTGATGATAACACATGAAGAAAAGGCATGTATTTGGTCTACAGCCACAGATGGCTAAATATATTTGTGAAAGCTGCCAAGCACAATGAAACAAAGATGTGGTGATTGTAACAAGCAAAGTGCAAAAACGTCAGGAGTTCTTATCAGAAAAATCAGCATGCATGAAGTCAAATTCACATGACAAGGTGAGGGCACATGAACAGCTACAAAGCACAAGCAGTTGTGCTTTCCAGCCCCACACAAACACAGGCATATGAAGCAAACAAACCTCATCTCATCAGCTGTGCTTGTTGTCCTCTGCTTAAATTACCCACCCACTGAACATTGCTGCAAAGATCATATTTATGGGTGCAGTGCCTGCTTTCAGACTCTACCTTACACAGATCATGTTATGTTGTCTAAAAGAAGACCAAAAAACAACCGTACAAAAAGCAGCTTTCTATGCCAGGTTTATCTGAGCTGCTGACCCCCCACGCATTGGAAAGAAGCAGGTGTTACTTCTCAAAGTCTCAGATTTACCCTTAACTCCATGTGCATTGCTGAATTTTCCCTTCACGGGTGGTTAGCAGCATATTTAAAGAGAATGCTTCTTTTCTCCTCTTCTAATATTATACCCACAGAAAATTGCTTAAGAAAATAATTGGTGGACATTTAATGATGTAATGTGATAGTACAATGGCTGAAAAATTAGTCACAGTCAACTGCCTGAACTCTGCAAAACAACATGGCCAAACATAGCTGTTGGGGCTCCAGAGAAGAAGAATGGAGAGGGGCAGGGTGATAGCCAGCAGATACATCAGAGCTAACTGCAAACAAGAATGAAAAGGTCAGTTCTTGATGCTTATGGTTCCTATAGAAGTAATCAGATAAATGAATTATTCAGGGTAGCCTTGAGAAAACCACTGTTAGGGTAAAGGGAGTCATGCATTGGGATGATGTCTGATGACAATGTCTAATACCAGATATATTAAGAACAAATATGGTATGATTTCTTGATTAGATTTGGCCAAAGGGATGATTGCACCAGTAACTTTAGCTTATGATGAATGGAATACTAACAACAATCATTGCTTTAAACCACCAGGAAGTCCAAGCAATACCAAGGAAAAGAAACAGCCAACCTCCTGAAATCATATGAAGTTCAGTTGTGAGACACTGACCCTTGGTCAATACAGCAGCTTGGTACAGGCATACAGGAAAAACCAAAAACTAGATGGGTTTGATACACAGAAAATGCAGGAAAAGCCACATATTGCACTGCTGAAAATCTCTTACTGGGAACAGAGGGCGGGCAGCATCAAATAGCTTTTGAAGCATTTCTAATAGGACCAGAGTAAGGGCTTCATTTTCTTTTTTCATCAATGCCTCCAAAACAGCTGCACAGTAGTTTATGATGCTTATTTTAAAGAGCAACATCAACATATCAGACTGACTTCTTATACCACGCTCCTAGGTCTGTCACTAACAATTGTGAAAAATGTCAGTAAAACCTATGTGGTGAGTTCATTAGTTTCAAGGCACTCTGGACTTGCAGAATCCAGTACAAATACTGAATGTGAGTAAGTCAAAACGCTGCAAAGGGACCATGAGGAGGCGAGAAGAAAATTTTTGATGAAAAGAAAACTCTACAGATGCCGAGAAAGAAGAAATGTGACTGATGTCACAGGAGATAGCCAAGAGCTCTTCCATCTTGTGAGGAAAACAAGGGAAAGGCGCACTCTGAGCAAGTTTTCTTCTGGCCAGTAAAGGTCCCTAAAGCCTTTTTAGAACACCTAGAGTCATACCTTCCCTGAGAAGCCTTGCACACAAAGGGCCAACCACACATGGGCAAAAAAGGGGCAGAACAAAACAATATTTTTCTTTTACTTTCAAGCAAAATTAACTTTTCACAGGCCAAAAATTCTGGGATCGGGGCTAATGTAAGTAACCCAAGAAGTTCAATGCAAATCAAAAAGAGATGCTGGCTGCTGGAGACTTCTTGGGGAAGGATCAAGAATGTGTTCTCTCTCTGGTTTAATGACTTCAAGCTGATTCAGCTGATATGCACATGCCTCTCTACAAAGCACCAAGGGCATATCTTAAAAGTGTCTGGCAATCAGCAGAACTAGTGAAACCCATGGAGACTGCAGAGAAGACAATCCTGCCAGCAAGACAGAGCAGCCATCCTGAGGGTTGCACAGACTCATGATTTTACAGTGGAAGTCATCAAACAGGAAGCCTGTAAGACTGCCAGGCATGAAATTGTGCCAGGGGATTCCAGCATGCACAGAGGCTTCTGTTCTGCATATTGAAGACAGAAGCAAAATATAAACCTGCAAGAAGCATGAGACAAGACTTCTTTCACCTTCAAAGAGGAATGAGCTTCTTTTAACTCCTGGTGCTCGGCATTGAAACAACAGGTAAAACTGCAACCACAGGAACTTCTGAGGAATGATGCCTGCAGGCAACTCCCTCAGAACTGTCATCCTCCCCTATCCCCAGAGTCTGCAGAAAAGAGGAATGTTTCAGCATGAGATAAGAGTCAGCAAATTAAAGCTCTCGTGGACCAAAGAAAAATAAAGCAAACTCTACCATGGAACTCATATTAAGCCTTTTTTATCTCTTGTTATCAGAGGGACTATCTTGAAAATCTATAGTGATCATAATTGTTATGCTACCATGTAGAAGAGAAAGCTTTTGTAGTGAAATCTGAGCCCAAGCCACTTAGTGATTAGCAGCTCAAAAGTGGCATTTTCAACTCCATCCAGATATTCAATAGCATCACTGTAGTGTGTCCTAGCCCATCTTGCAAGAACACTAATTTCAGATTTTTCCCTCATAAAGGCACACTAAAGTCTAGGAAGAAATCTATTGTAGGGCTACTGGGATGGAAATCCTCAGTTTTGCCACTATTGCCTGTCTATTGTGGTACGTGGACTCCCACATCCCCAGTACTGGCCTGTGGCCACTCTGTCCATTCAGGTCAGGGCTGGATCCTTCCCTTTTCCTGAGGCCAAACCTCAGGAGGATGAAGGCATTTACAGGAATTACCAGATCCACACCTAACAAAATAAACCAAGGATATAATTCTAAGACCTATTAAAAAAATTTATGAATGACTTCGCTACGAAGTGACTTTTAGGGGTATGAAACACAATGACTGAAATATGAAATTGAATAAGCAATAATGATTTACACATCAGTTCACTTTTTATAACTGAATTTCAATTTCCTAAATTAGTTGTATCCTCTCTGTTGTGACAACACCAATAAAATTAATTGTTATCAGACATTAATTATTGTTAGACATAAAGACTCACTTTTGGTTGCCTGTTTCAGCTGACACTGCGCCAGCTCTCTAGGGTAGCTCAATGTACTATACTACTATACTTTTAGTTTCCCAATGGGTTTTAATTGCAACAATTTAACCTACCCACTCAAGCCAGAAACAGGTATGAAATAATTTTTCTGATCAAAGTAAAAAAAAAAAAAAAGAAAGTTTATTTTGCTCCAATTCAGCTTTTTTTTCTATGCTGCTAAAAGAATATGGATTATCTTTATATTCACATCTGGAATTCACTGTGATAGAAAATACTAGTGAAATGTTTTCCTTGCTCCCCAAGAAAGCATCTTAAAATTAGTACTGCAATTGTCGCCAATTTTTGGACCATGCAGGTGTGAGAGAGGAGGTACAGATAAGAGAGTGTGTTTTCAGATTCCACTGGAGAAAACAAGAGTAATCATCATATAAGTGAATACATTTTTCTCAGTTGTCAGAGTTACAAGTCTCCATGTGTTAACAAATGGAAAATAACACATTCATTGCAGTCAATCTAAAACAATCCCAGTGTGAAGGATGCCAGCAGCAGCCCTGCCAAGACATGCAGCATCTCCCTGTGACCATGCAGACTCTACTGGTCACAAGTGGAGAGGAGCCCACAATTGCATTTAAATGATGATAAAGCTGCCAGCATTGCTGTACCTGGGAATGACAGTTTGTACTGCAAAACAGCAGAATATCACACCTGCACTGTCTGCTGTTCACTTGAATGTCTGAAATCTTAGCTAGCTAAATCATTAAGCTGTTGGAAAAATGATGCATGTCTTAAGTCCTGACATATGGAATAGCTTTCTCACTGCCTGTCTCTCTCAAATTCAGAGTAATTTGAAAATTATCCATCTTCTCTTGATCTTTAATGTACTCATTTGTCCCATGATCTCATCGCATTTGTATTTGTTGATTGAGAAAGCTCAGTGGTATGAATTAAACAGTAATTGCTCACAGAACAGAAATTGCTAGAGAAAGTTTTCAGCTTGTTGAAATGCACAGATCCATATCCCAGGAGTGTATTACTAGAAACATCTTCGTTATGTTCATGGCTTAACTGTGTCTTACACTTTCCCAATTAATAAGATTTCATAACCCCTGAGGTTTATGTGCAAGAAGAAATTGTCAGTGAGTTTTGAATTCTGGATACTCAAGAAAAGTAACTACTTTAGCTAATAAATCCCTCAAGTAACAATTAGTGTTATCAATGTAATATACATAGTTTATGATTCCAGTAAAATTGCCAAATGTCTTCTTTTATATATTCAGACAGCCACAGTCATAAGGTTTAATTCCTAGGAACATAGAAATTTGCTCTGCCTATTGAACATGCAACCAAGAGGGTTTTTTGCCAATTAAAACTGTGTCCCTCACAGGAGTGACCAGTGCTCCTTGGTACTGCACCAACAGTGCAACAATGCTGCCACCAAGTCAAACCCCCAAGGCTTCATCCAAAGCCACTGAAATGAGGAACAAGCTTTACCAGATACAGAACCTAGAGATTTTTAAAACATACATATATATATATATTAAACAAAAAAGGGCTGAGAAAGAAAGGAAGAGTAGACCTTTATACATTCTTTATCCACAGCCCCTCTGTGTCTGCCATGAACACTGTGACTGTTAGTAGTTACAGAAAGACTGACTGACAAAACTGTTCCTCTTCTTATCTGAGGACAGTGGATTTGCACAGAACATAGCAGAAACCAACTCCATGCCCACGGTTCAGGGGACAGTTGGGATATGGGGGTTTTTTTGAAGTCCTACTATCCACCAGCTAAGGAGAACACTGCTTAAAAAAACCCCAACATAAAATGAAAGAACTCAAATTCAGCCTATTTTGTGTTTATGTCCACACACAGTACAGATTTATTCCATTCAATAATTCATTTAGTGGTTGTGTGAGATAAAGTATTTTCCAGCGTTTAGAAAAGCTGGAATTTGGAGTTGTCACAGGCTCTATTCTGGCACTGATGAATATTTGACCTTGTGCAAGGTAAAGAGATCTTGCATGTCTGCAATCCAGGTTTTCACATTTTTATAGAACAGTAACTCAAATACCTCGAGCAGAATCAATAAGGCAGTATTGAGAGTAGAATCACAGAATGGTCTGGGTTAGAAGAAACCTTTAAATATCTTCTCCAAACCCCCTGCCACACACTGGGCATTTTTCACCAGGATCAGGTTGCTCAAAGCCTGTCTGACCTGGGGCTTTGAACAACCTGATCTGAGGAGAGAATTAGAAACAGAAATAAGCACTTTTTACAGTAGACTCTGCAGTCCTTAGCTTATACTAGAACCTATTAGATTTTGTTATAGCTTCAGTGAAGCACTTTAGAAAACACTCAATAAAGAACTGAGATAGTTTTAGTTTATATTAAAGGTATATTTTCAAGGAAAAACAGAATGAGTTTTTTTGTCCTGTATTTACAGTATTTCTTCCTTGTACCTCATTCAATTAGGACAGTGAACCTAGACTATTTACTTTTCTATTTCAAATGTGCTTTCAGGTTTTTCTTTGTGGGGGTATTTTTTTTTTGGTCTAGTTTTTTTTTTGTTGATGCTTATTTGCTTTTGTTTTGTTTTTTTGGTGGGTTTTGTGTGCATGTGTCCTTTTATACTCTGGGCAACTGTTTCAACCTGAGACCAAAAACAAGTGTAGTAACCCCTTCAGCAGTGAAAGCATTTCTATTCGGGTTAGGTCTTCTAGTGTGTTTGCTTTTAAACCCGATTTTTTGTCTTGAAAAAAAATCTTATCCCTCCATGTCTTAAATTGATTCACAATCCTCTGAAAATTACCATTCCTGTCAATGCAGCTGATGAGCCATTTGCTACCCTTCAGGTTTCTGAGAGTTACACCAATATCACAGTTTTATGTGCCTCTTAATTATCTTCAGCTTTATAAAAATGCCTAGTGACACAGTTTAAGACATACTAGATGCACCTGAAAGGGGAAAAAAATTATCAATCTGAATGCCAGTTTTACAGACACAGCAGTAGCTTTTTCTTTATCATCTAAGGATCACAAGACCACTTTTGTCCTCAGCTTTATTTTAGAAATAATAAAAATGGGCAAAATAAATTGAAATCAAATAACTAGTAAATATTTTTCTCCTATTTATGTTAATATATATGTATATAGACCAGATAGATATAGTGCAAAACAGATTTTGAAGATAAAAATGAAATTAATGGACACTCAGACCTTTCATCTTCTCTGCTTTGTCTTTTGAGGCACCTAATTTCCAGATAAGAAAATAGACCTGGATCTCTTGGGTAGGAAAAACACAAAGTAGAATTTGATCTTTAACTAATAGTATACAGTTCTCCAGGTTTATTGATAGCTATCTTCTATATCTCAAGAGCCAATAAATATTCATGGGAGAGTATTGTATTAATTAGCTTAACCTGCAATAAAAAAATATATTTTTGAGATTTATAGTGTGATCCTGGGAACTTCAACTGGCTTGCCAGTATACAAAGGAAAGTATTTTCATGTAGCAGCTAAATCTGTCACAAAAAGAAGCTCTGCTGTGTCCTGACTTCCATTAAAAGCAGACTCTTTAAGAGCAAAGCATTATGACATCTGCTGTACACGCTGGTACTTTTTTTCCAGTTTTAATTTTCAAAAGCCTTTCTTCCCTAGAAATTTATGAAAATACGAATTAGAGCCAAATTTTAAAATAAGCAGATTTTTGACACTAGAAGGTGCTGAGATGAGAATAGAGAGAAACTTCTCCATGCCCCTATGTCCATTTCTAGCCCACAGCTCCATGCTGCAGATGTCACCCCCACAACAAGCCAAAGGTCTGCTCTATTAACATTTGTCCCTTCTTGTCCTTGTTTCACTTCCATGTCATCAGTTATCACTTTGGCCAATGCTGTTCAATCTGCAAACACTTGGCCTAAAAAGGAAATCTACCATTTTCATTTTCCATCCCTATTCCTGAAGCATGGTAGTGGCACCCACCCTCCAAAGAGTCTGAATACTTCAGTATTTGTCCATATAGGCATAACTGAGGTATTACTGCTTGAGATGTGGTCTGACACAAAACATCATACATGGACCAAAGCCATCCTTTAAAACAGATTCATAACTCCTGGATTTCAGCTGTCACACAAAGGACACCTTCTCACCAGCTCTCCTACATGTCAACATACTCAGCCTCTCAGCAGCATCACTCAAAAGACCCCACATAACACATGTTTTTCTGAAAGGAAGATCTGAAGAAGTGTTTTAGAGGAAATAAACTCTGATTAGCAGGTCTGGAATGAACAAACTTTTTTTTTTCCTTATTCCAATTCGGCAGATACAGTGCAGAAACTACTGGCTCAGCAAAACTGTTTAGGAATAGTTCAAGGACACTTGGCAGCCTGAAACACAGGCATACTCACACATTCAGGAATTACTTCCTTGCAAAACTTTGGCTTTTCTAATGAAATTAAAAAAAAAAAAACCCGTAACATTGAATTAAATCTAAATACCAAAGAAATTAACAAAATGGCAGTATTAAGGTTCCTATAACCCTAATTTAATTGCATACAAAGTATTTTATACTCTATTAAGTATCTATCTAAATAATCTGTTTATGATAAAAACATGCCCTGGAAAAGAAAGGATGACAAAACATGGCTTTTGGAAACTCAATTAGCTAATTTCTTAACTTTTTTCATTTTAACATCAATGTTTCAATATTTTGTGAGATTTAATAAATTTTCATATCCTTGAAAGCAAAACAAAAAAAAATAACTAGTAGAGATTAAGGTTTAAATTTTCTTAATTTGGAACTATTTTGCTTTAGTTGATCCAGCTGATGGGGCTAATACACAGACTGTAGAAATTCATAAAACTGTTCTTTATAACAAGTTTCAAACAACAATTGCAAGCATCAGTATGAAACCAATTCCCATAGCCATTATTTATATCTAGAACTGGGCTAATAGCAACCATTCTTCAGTGCTAAGTAAGCCTCAAACGTTTAATAGTAGTGTAAAAAGTACAGTAATTTTTAGTTTCCTAAAGCTAACTTGCATCAAAACCTCCCCTTAGGAAGCAAGTCTGAACCAGCAAAGCACTAACCTTCAGCACGGCAGCAAATAATACAATTCCTTCTCCAACAAAACCATAATTTCTCAAACATAGGCAGGAGAGACCAAATTTTCTGATCATGAGGCAACTTCCAAAATCATGTTGTCGTGCAACACACGACGTGCTGGAGAAGTGAAGGGAAGAGGGCCTGCGAGGGCTGCTTGCAGTGGGCTGTGACAGTGGCTCCCTGGGGACCAGCTCCACTGAGAGATGGCACTGCCTGCTCATCTGCCAGGGCTCCTCTGCTGTGCATTGCACAGGAGACTGTAGTGCTCCCAGGAGAGCAGAGCCTTTCACCAGGCCATGTGTTATGGCCACAGCAGCTGAGCTACGTGACTCTGGAGGGGCTCTGGAGCTGCAGGCTGGACACTGAGCTTGACTGGGCCAAACTGGAAGGGTACTGGTGAAACTTTGTGCAGTGTGACAGACACAGGTGGTAGTTTTGTTTATTTACACTAGAAATAAAAGCTGTTTCTAGAATATCTGTGAAATGGTGAATGACCCCAAAACATGATTGTGAAGTGCACCTGGAGTGACCTCCACATCAGAAAACATCAGTACATGCAGCACTGATAGCAACATTTGCACTCCTGGTTAGAACAGCAGGCTGGAGTGCAGAAAATAGCAGCCTTAATGGGTGTCCCCTCTTCCCTTCCAACCTGCTTCCAGGCCAGGCAACCCTCCAGTGCATACATGATCTATCAAGGTACTTTGATAAAAGCAAATGGTGATGGTGCTCCATTCCCACACTGTTCTGCTGAACTCTAATGTTGAGGGCATGGCTGTTTGCTGCCATGTCTCCTACCTGGGCCACGTATCAAAGAAGCATCAATAAAGTCTGGCTCCAGCTGCCCATGAGTGGGAAGCTGTGGGAAAGGCTGCTGCCAGCCAGGGGGGCAGAGCAGCCAACCCAGCTAGAAACAATGGTGCACAGGGCAGGGCAGCTCTGGGATGTGCCAAAGCTCCAGCTCACCAGAGACACAGGCAGGGAGGAAATCTGGATGGATCACTCTGGGTCACTGAGCATTTTCACTTATTTTGATCAAAGGACAGCAGAGTTGGCATTTAGCAATAATTTGTTGAGCCAGCTTGCAAGACACAAGAATATTTTCCACTACTCAGAACATAACTGTAGTAGCAGCTCTGACTGAGAAATCAAGTTATAACTATGACGTGCTGAGTGCTCAAATAACTGTTATTTTGACAGACTGGCCCAGATTTTCATCTCATTTCTAGAGAAAAATGCTGTATTATTTCATAAAAGAACTCCTGCAATACCCATTTATGTCAAAATAAGAACATAATGTAGACTTGCAGTCAAGGATAATCAAAATTTCTCTCAAAAAAAAAGTCCTGTGTTATGCTTGCATCTTGAAAAACCTGCTAGGGTTGGGATCAAAATTTCAAAGTTTGCAGTTTGTGAAGAAATATATCCTTCTTTCTTCTTGATGTATGAACAGAATTATAATATGGTTTTTGATGTTTTCAAAGGTGGACATACATTAATTTTATTTCTGCCTTTGCAGTGTAAAGTAATGGGTGCAATGCTATCAAACTTTAAGCATATGCAGGGAAGGCAATACTAACCTTTTGCTTTTCCTGGTGTCTTTCAAGTGCTTGAGGAGCCAGGTAAGAAGAAATGTGTCTCTCTCCTCTTTATCCAAGAGAAAAAAAAGATAACTAACATTTCTGCAAATTCCTATAGCCATTTAAACCTCTAACTCTTTTGAATTTTGATAATTATACACACACAGCAGTGATAAGTAGAAGTCTGTGCTAGATTTTCATTAGCTGTGATTCCATCCTAAGACCTAGAATCTCATACTACACACTCAAACATGGTAAAAAAACCATTTGGTTTTGCTCAGGTAGGACTGAGCTATTAAAGTAAAAAACTGAGCTACAAGTCTTCCAAGAACAGATTACTAGAGAGTGATGTTTTTGTTATTTCCTGCTGGGACAGAAGTATGATAAAGAGTAATCTGGATGAACAGAAATGCTGCAATACCACAAGAACTGCTTGGTCTTTGAACATTGCACTCAGGTGCATAGCAGAAGCCAAAGGTACACCCTGGGCCTGAGGGGGAAGACCACCAAAATTGAAAATGGTAGCTTGGATTTCAGAGTGCATTTTGCATTCAACTGAGGCTTTTTTGTGTATCCAGAACAGTGTTATCCATCTATTATTTACTTAAAAATTGAGCAGCTTCTGAATGCCATGTTCTATGTAGGAACTCAATAGTAGCTCTGTATGAATTTTCTAAGATGACACACAGTGTATTACATAGCTCAGTTCTCATGAAACATTTGTAAGCTGCTGACAGATAATACATCTTGAGAAAATATCCAGTATCCAGGTTCCTTCAAAAGAAAACAACTTAATTTCTACTCTGTGACCTCCATAGTTAGAATGTGCCAAGTTTAGAAGTTACCAGTCCATTGCTAACGTTTATTGTACTAAAACCCAGATATGCTACTACTAGTGGTCAGCAGCAGGATTCCCAAGGTCCATAAGATCCATACTTTAAACCATATATTTCTTGATGGCAAAAGTTCAAAAGATGACTGCAAACATTATGTCAGAAAAGTAGCAGAGCTAAAAAAACCCAAACTTTTTTTAAAAGAATCTTTCTCTAAAACAAGTAGAGTTCATATACCAAGAATATTTTACAGTCAAAACAAGTCCCATATGCTTGGCTCATATCTAATGTGCACTGGTGTTTTAGCACTGTCATTTATGCTTTGCACTGTACTCTAGCAGATGAGCCAATTCACTCTAGTTTCAATTTGTCCTATTCCTGACTGTATTAATTTTTTATCAATTAATATACATTGCATACATTTCTACAGTCTTGACAATGAGTCTTAGCAATCTGATCTTGCTCTGACAGAAGACTACATCTAAGTAGTAAACAAATATGAACATGTATCCAGCTATTGATCCTTTCTCTACCTCTGGCTCTTACTCTGCCTGTCTGCCACTTGGCCTGGTATTGGCTGGGTGATTTCTCCTAATTCCCCAGTTCAGAGCTGAGATCAGCAAACAGGGGGATGCCCTGAGCACCCCTGGAGCTGTGACCACCAAGAAGTTCCTCTCCCGCCAACTGGAGGATTTCTGCCCCTGGGTCCCAAAATATTTGTAAGCCCTCCCTGTCCACTATGCTGCCCTACTGCCTTGTGTTATGAACTTGCAAGGCAGTCAGGCTTCTCTGAAAAACCCAAATTTTTTAGAAAACTAGTATGAGACCAGATTAGTGACAGCACAATCTCTGAAAGAGAGCATCAGAACTCACTACGGACTAGAGCTAAGATGGTCCCATCTGAGAATCTTGTCCCAAATATTTGATGCATGGAGTACAGGGCCAGGGTATGTTAGGCCTGGGGGACATTAATCCCCATCTGTCAGGACAGAGCAGTGCCTGCTCCCAAGTTGTCTGGCTCCATGCCACAGAGCACAGGTGCCCAGCAGTAACAAGTTTGTGGCCAGGCTGCAAAGCACAGCAAGCAGCATTGCTTCTGCAGGAGGTTCTGCTCACATGCCAGCACCGAGGAAACAGCCAGAGAGAAGCTGGGTAATGGTACTGGAGGAGGTATAAATTCATCTCTTGGTGTCTAATTTTCAGTAAAGTTGGACAATGATTGTGGGTTCTTAAACATAACAAAGGATATCACGTATACTGGCTTTTGCTAAGAAACACCAGCATTGACTGAAGCACATGCACCAGCAACCTGTGAAATGGGTTTGAGACAGAAGTGCCATCTGGTTCAGGCAGTCCTTGAGTTTGCCCTTGAGTGCCTGGCTGTCCATGCTCCCCTTCCTTTCTCCACAGAACATCACTCCAAAGCAGTCTCATTGGCCAGATCAGTGGGACAACTGCATCCCTGCCTGCTGCTAGTGGGGAGTTCCAGCACTGGAGTTAACACTGTCACTGTATCACTCCCTCAGAGCTGCTTCTGCCTACAGTTTGAAGATACCCCAACTGGGGGCAATTTATAGCAATGTTAGCTTGCTAAGTATTAATTCCTTTACTTTTCAAAAACCATTAACCACAAAATTATTCCATACCTGTACAAAAATCTATATTGCAACAGTTATAGAGCAGATTACAGTGGAATGAATGTTGTCTAGTACAGAGCACTAAATGGCAGCATTGTTTTATACTGAAATCCATTTTGCTACAAATAAAGTAAGTCTCTTAGAAAAAACAATTAAATCTGCCAGTAATTGACTGTCTCTGCTAAATTTTGGAGCACAGAGTTTAACGTTTCTCTCTACACATGCACGTTATCCTTTAGGGCAGTGTTCTTATAGCCAATCCACCACAGGACCACATCCAGGTTCTACAATTTCAAGGGAGTGACCCTATGATTAAACTCCTGCAAGTTCATGTAGGTAATCTTTCCCAGTGACTTTTTTCCCCCTCACTTTCCATTCACTGGAGATTGTGAATATTACATATAAGTAAGGTAAGTAATATCTTTACCTTGTTTTAACTTTTTCACAACTATGTTCACTGCACATCCCCATGGCAGTTTGTTTTGTAAACATGTATTTCTGCTCAGCACCAGGACTTTTCCTATGACTTAGTATCCTGCATAGCAAGGTAGCACAGGGACAGTCTTGATCCTGAAATCTCAGAATTGGCTGCTGCTGACACACATGCCATGTTTTAAGGTCAAGGTGCTAAATATCCCTTTTAAGATGTTGACAAAATAGTAGTATTAACAGGGACAAATCTTGCTTTAAAGTCCTGCCTGTTTTCACAGGTGCTTTCCTGCAAAAGCAGCTTGAGGTTTTTTCCCTCCCGTGAAATTTCCTGATCTTTAACACCTCTCCAGAGCCTTGAGGGTCACAGGACCATGCTATTGAGCTTTCCCACGGTAATTCCAGGAATAGCTCCAAGATATGAATCATTATGTCCTGCCTTGATCATCAGATGCTTATGCAGCCTGTGTAATGCCCCATCTGGATAACTCTAATTCATTCATTTGGGGGCCTTCCTGCTATTTCCCTGAAGCTGCCTGTAGCTTGTCCACAACTTTGTTGCCAATACAGTAACCAGAGCCAAAATCTCAGTGTGAGCTGAAAGGGGTTCATTGCCTTGTAATGAAGTAGAGGATTCAGTTCTGTCTCATGCAGTGTTGCCCTACCACACACATGAATGTTGGTTTGTTCACATTCCCTGTGGCTTTTCCATCACTCGAGGTGAGGACATGCAACCTGCTTTCCCAGTCAGAGCTACAAAAGAGATATTATTGCTCCTTGTTGCTATTCCCCAAATTTACTGTCTAGCCTGGCTAATACTGTCTGAATGCCTTTGCCTTGCAGTTCTACACCACTGGTCTGATTCCAGCCTTATGCTTCAGGGAGCACTGATTTATTCAGGCACAGAGGGCTACAAGAGAGCAGGAGCACGTGCAGCTTCATGCTACGGGACACCTGTCTGCCCTTGCCTGCCAAATAACATTTTGTTCATGACAGTTGTGGTTGCCACCAAGACAGATTGAATTACAGCACGTGCCTGGGAAACCCAGGAACTTTTAGGGGATAGAAGTCTATGCAACTGTAAAGCACTTTCCAAGCTTACACTTGGAAAGACTGGTGGGGACAAAGTGAATCACAAGGAAAGGAGCCTAATGGAGCTTGTGAAGGAGACATTCCCATAGGGGCTGAGCCACCAGCTGCATCTGACTGGATGGAAATAGGATATCAGATGTCTTCTTTGTTCGAGAGAACTCTGAAATTAAGTTTCCACATCTGAATATAGAGAATGAAACAATGTTGTGGCAACAAGGGCTCCATGAGTTGAGAAGCTGGTGAGGTGGATCAGAGGCTGCTGCCATGTTGTCCTGTGCTTGACCACCAGCACCAGCTGGAGGTGCTCTTAGCAGCATTTTGATGAACCTAAAAATCTACAGAAAGTGCAATTTCCTTATTCTCATAAACACTAAACTCAAAAAACTGCAGGTTCTCAGAAGATAACTGGTTCAGACCAGTCTGACAATCCACTATCACAAAACCAAATCCCCCAAACATTATGGAAGTTGGTTGTAGCTCTTAATCTAGATCTACATAAAATCTGTAACAGATGCCATCTACTATGAGAAGAGGAAGCATTTCCTGGCAGGACTTAAATATCAGGCAAATAACATCCGGCTAGGTGCAGACTGCTTTCATGAAGACCCTTTTTAGACAGAATAATTTGCACAGTGGGGACTGTGCTGATGGTAAGGACCTGCTTGATAGACAAAATGCATTCACAAAATAATCAAGATGTGTACAGAGATCAAAGGGAATTAACCAAGAATATTAAAAGAATATCATGAAGTAATTAAAAGACCTAAGAATGATGAACCAATAGAGTTACCATACATTGTGAACAATCATTTAAAAAGTGGTAAATAGCATAAGGTATGAGCAATCTTACTCTTTTTAAAAAATGTTTTAGTATGTGACCAAATATATATGCTGCTACTTATCAGGCAAATAAAAAAAAAATCAAACAAAAACCTTTCAGATGATTCTTATAATCTAAATGTAAAATTATAATTGTCTAAACTGGATACACAATTAAAAATTCTATTTTTGCTAGGGAATATAAAAATTCTATAATTACACTCTCTGTGCAACGCTGAGGCAGAGAAAACTTTTCCTTGAAAATTCAGTACTGCCAAAATACATCTTTCTTCTTATTGAAAATTTTGTCTT
This sequence comes from Buphagus erythrorhynchus, assembly GCA_013400855.1. NCBI lineage: Eukaryota > Metazoa > Chordata > Aves > Passeriformes > Sturnidae > Buphagus > Buphagus erythrorhynchus. The sequence continues at coordinate 105,011 of VZTT01012898.1, read as the reverse complement.
AACTTCATTTCTGCATTTTTGGTAATTTTAAAATAGGGAACTACCTTTCTAGAAACCCCAATTCTCTATTTTATGAGGGACCATTCTGTGCTTTCTCCTAATCTCCATCATTAGAGGGCAAGAAAACACAGCAGTAAAAAGAAACTTCTAAAACAATTCCACAAAGATTCCGTAATAGGTGGATTTTTTTCTCCTCCCCTCAACATATTACTCTCAGTAACTTTGAAATCCACCTAAGTCTGACTTGTAAAATGTGTTTAATCATTACCATGTGAGTGATGTCATGCCTCTGGGTGCTCTGCACCCCGGGTGCTGCTGCTGCCCCAGGGGCTCTGCATGTGCCCTTTATTTCCAGTGGAGCATCAAAGCTTGTGCTCTCACTCGTGAGTGCACACTTGCTTTAGCTCTCTTTGACTGGCTGCAAAGCACACAGCAGCTCTTGAGAAGAATCAGCCTGGTGGTTTGGTTTCTCTTGACAATGGTGCTGTATAGCCTGGGTAAATTGTAGGGGTCCTGCTGAATCCCAGAGTGGAAAAACTACATCAATCTAGGAGATGTGAGCTTGAGTAAAGAGATGTAATGTGTATAGAAACCTTCAGGGGACAGTTTACAACATGCAGTGGTTTTAAAATGTTGTATAGAATTAAAGAGGCAAATATACCAAAGAGTAAGATGTCAAAATACATTTAAAAACACTGAAAAAATAAATGTTGTTAAATTATACAACTCTGAAGAATAACAGAACTTGATTTGAATACATACAGGAAATTTTAAAAGGACTTCGTATGCCAAGAAAAATAATAACAGATAGCAGGAGCCAAGCACTTTAAGGAATAGGTGGAACTTGATTTGCAAAAGAGACTGAATTTAAGGAACAAGAGCTAGATAATTTAATATGAATGTAGGTATATGGTGAATTACTTGCATAGAGGTGGCAATTAACTTTTAGTTAATAATATATAGTACTCAATAGTAAGAGAAAGTAATAGTTATCCAAGATTAATCTGAAGCAAAAACCAATAATCATTAGTTTTATGATAATCTATGATTACCTATTACTCATTACCTATGTGACCTTTGGGTTTTTGTTGATGTCAATAGCTTTTTTACTCACACATCTTTAATCTCTGCTTCTATCACTCAGAATATTATTGTCTGGATATAGAGATTTTCTTTTAATTATTGATAAACCTTCTGCCCTTCCTCAAATTTTAATAGCAATCACAATAATTGAATTAGAACTTAATGAAATGCCAATTTGGGGCTCAGGTTTTGGTTTTTTTTTTTTTTTTTTTTTTTTTTTTTTTTTTTTTTTATAAATGAATTTTTTTTTCATTTATTTTTAAGACAGTANTTTTTTTTTTTTTTTTTTTTTGTCAAATGAGACTTTTTATCCATTAACTTTAAAGAGGAGAAACAGGGCAGAATTTTTAGCCAGGCTTTAAAGACAAATTATTTTCAAAGAATGTTAATTTTTCAGATTCAAGAAGAAAAATCCCTTAAGTCTTTAGGGAAATGGGATTAAACCAAGATACTTCAAATCATATCAGACTTGAAGTAATAGAAGCTTTCCTGATAGCCTGAGATTAGAAGGGACAAAAGAGCAGAGTCTATTCTCAGCCTAGGAAGAATACAAGGCAGGAGAGATATGTATTCATTCCCTACACAAGTGGCAGCACTTTATATGATTTTTGGAAATCAGAGAAAGACTTGAGAATCCCCAGTCACTGACTAAATTACTTAGAAAAATGTTTCTTCAATATATAATTGGAAAAAAAATAGAAAGAGACAGAGCTTGAGTAGATAATAAGACAATGCATGATTTCTTAACCAAACTACCCAGTTATTTCAGTGATAGTCAAAAGAGAAATTCTCTAGCCATAAACAGAGAGGGACATTTAGTGTCTCTCCAGGACAGAGCCTGAGCATGGCAGGACCCAGGACAGTGATGCCCTAAATGTGAGCATCAAAGACAAAGCAGCTGCTGCTCGAGCAGTTTCAGATACTCAACTGAAATGTCACAGGTTCTGTTTCATCAACGACTTAAATGAATTTCAAGAAGTAGTGCACCAGTAACGCTGACCATTTTGTTTTTAACATATTACAGTGAGCTGCTCAGTTTTACTCAACAAAAGTGGAGACATGAACAGTGCCCATAGACATCCTTCCTATAGCAACAGGCAAACTTGCTTTAACCTCTGAATGCATTTGTTCCTATGAACATGAATACAGGAAACTTTCAAGAACCAGTGGTCACTTGCAGACATAATTCTAAGATTTAGAAGATATTACCATAATGAAATTTTCAGAAGTTTGAGGATCCGAGTGAGACGTTGAAGCTGGTTTGTTATACGCTAACAACAGACATGGGTCAGTTTCTTATATTTCCAAAACCCTTCCTATAAAACTTCGGAGGGAGGATTTTGTTTGAGAGATTGTGGTCTTTCCTGTTTGGGATTTTTGAGGGGGAAGGGCTCCTATTTGTTTGGTTTTGGGATTTTTTTGAGGTGGGAGTGTTTGGTGTTCTGTTGGTTTGGGTTTTTTGTCTGATTGTGGTTTACTTGTTCAAGTTTTTTAAAATGTTTAGTAAATAGCTGACACTACTGGTTTAAAAATAAAATTCAAAAGCGTGCAAAAAAAAAAAAAATTTGGTGATATGGAGTGGTGTTTGGTTAACAGTTGGACTTGGTGACCTTAGAGGTATTTTCCAACCTTACTGCTTCTATGATGCCATTGAATGGTCACAAATAGAGAGGGTGCTAACCAGTCTTGAGTTCTAGATTCAGTTACACGATGGAGAGTTAATAATAATTTGCACTCATGAGCAAAGGTTGAGTCCAAATCCACAGGGGCTGTGATAAACAGGGGCAGAATTTCCCTCCTCCTCCACCAGGCAGGCCCACTGTGCCCTGGAAGGGCTTATTTGCAGGAGAAAGCAGATGGTGTTTGTAGTGCTGCATTCCAGCTGGGATTCTGCCAGGGAAGGGCAGCCTTAATTTTTGTCCCCTTTTCACCATGACAACTTTACCAGCCTGGCTCTCATCACTTGTTTTTTGTGGCAGTGTTAGCTAGAGGAGGATTACAGGGCAGCAATGTTGACTTGTGATGCTACAGCTGTTCTCTGGGTGAGCAAAGACATTTGCTTGCAAAGCTAGGAGTTAAGCATAAAAGATGCAAGAAATGTGACTTATGGTTCAAGCATTGAACAAAACAAAACAACCAACCAAAACTAAAGGACGAAGTAATTGCAATTAGGAGAGCTTGACAACTTGCTCGCTCAAATTAGTATCATAATTAATGTTAAAGCCAAAATCTGCTACCTTGTGAGCTATCCTGGCTGATCCCAGAAAGCCTCCTCCTGGAAGGAACCATCATTCTGGATTTCTGAGACAGTTTCCTAAGACACAGAAGACAGGAAACATTGTTGCCCTCCACCCAGCCATCAATGCACTCTGACCACTGTACATGATAAAAATAATTTCACTGAATTAAAGGGACAGAAACTGAGAAGAAAAGATGAAGTGATATATATTTTCTTTGCTGAATGCCTCACATGTATTTGGCAGGTATGCTGGAGTGAGCACAGCCTGCCTCCAAGAGATTGCATGGGAGTTTGACTCCAGCCCTTCCAGCACATTGTGAATAGAACTAATGTCACAGGCTGGATAACTACAGAATTGTGTTGCTGTTCACTTAAAGCATATCCCTTTGTAACCCATCACTTTAAGAACCACTTATTTCATGAAATGAGCTTTTCTAGTGTCAATCCTTCCAACTAAACAAAAAAGGAGATAAAAAAAGGCTATTTCAAAGTCTGTTCTTCGTATATGAACAAATGATGTGGAGTGAAATACACTATTCTTCAAGCTCAAGAGGTGAATTGGTATCCAGCTAGGACTGAAGCAGCCCTTAACAATAATACCTGATAGTTCTCATTACACTGCAAATGAAAGTGTTTCACAAGGATGACTTGAAAGGCTCAAGTAAGATATATTGTTAGCATTTTTCTATTTGGAAGATCAGTGGGACAAGGAACAGATTAAACTACCAGAACCTGTTAAAGGGACTAAATTTCACAAGCACAAATGAGCTGTATGAGCCAAAATAACCTCTATCTGTCCTGTTTTCTTATACTGAGATACCAAAGCATTCTTTAATCCTGAGTGACATTTGTTTAGACAAGAAGAAAACACTCCAGAGCACAGCCCCTGCAGGAAGAGCCCCAGGCATGTTTCTCTGCAGCATGGGCAGCCCCAGAACTGCTGCTCCTTGAGATGCCCATCCTGGGAAGGGAGCTCCTGGCATGGTGAGCCTTGGCAGGGGAGGTGCAGCAGCCCTTGCTTCAGAAAGTAGGACCAGAGAAGAGCAGCCCTTGGAGCTCAGGAGGCATCAGGCCTCCTCTCTGCACCCTCTGCCTGCCCACACAGGGGCTCTACTGTTGCACAGAGGGTTCAGCAATGGTCCTCAAGAGGAGAAGAGACATAAGTGCTATAGATTTTACTACAACTTGTAATATTTTTGTTTTCCTTGCATGATTTCTTGACCAGTTTGTTTCCTCTTTTGATATGGTTTTACAGGTTTCAGTTTTGATGTGGTTTTACGTGTTCCATCTAGGACACCAGAATGGACTGCACTGCTGCCCTTGTGACCACCAATGAGCAGGAAGGCAAAGAAACCACAAGAGAACCCATTTTGCAGATCTAACAGGTCCTTGGAGCTAACTAAGCAGATTACTGGATGCCCTTCTGTGTGGAACCTTCTCAGCAATCATTTCAAAAAATACAGTCTGTAGAGTAAAGGTTTCAAGCTCTCAATGACTTTAATTTACAGGAAATCAGGTTCTCCTGCCCCTGTAGAAAGAACTTGCAACCTCTTTATTTTTCCCTCAAGCCCTCTCAACACCATAACATCAAAATAAAAATACATTTCCAGGTGTTGCCCATCTAAGACCCCTCAGCCAGGACCACACTAATGAGCAGAAAGAACTGGAATTCCCTTTGCCTTTGGCCTCATTGCCAGCTGGAGCTCCAGTGTCAGCAAACATCCTGAAAGCACCCATTCTGTTCTCTTTATGAAAGTGACCCTAGCTCTAGAACTACCTTTAAAATACCCATTTTGTTAAATAAACATACTGGGAGATACCAAAGAAGATTAGTGTGCAAGAGCAAGGCGTTAAGGAAACAGAAAACAGGTTTTAATGGAACAAAAATCTCTACTGAAATGCCTTTTTTCACAGTGCTTCAAATTGTATTAACATGAATCATCTAGGCATTGTATGTGAAAAACAGAAATCCCTCTTTTTCTTCTAAATGAAACAGTGAAGAGCAAACTAGCTTAATGTCATTTGATTGCCTGAATAGAAACTAAGCAGGAAGAATAATTAATCCTCTTTGCCAAACATAACATATAAAATCTTAATAATTCTTAAAATGGCATTTATTGCTGAAATAAAAGTGGTTTGGTGCTTCTAAATGGAAGGAGAGGCAAAGAAATGACATTTTTGATTTTATACCATACTTAACAACATCAACTCATGGCTTAGCTTTGTGTTTGCTTTGAATTAAAATCTCAGTAAAAGCTCAAGATTCACTCTTTTGGGAACGCCAGCGTAGTTTAAATTACATTATGTAGAGGACCAGAGGGTAAGGGAAACTGAATGGTCACTATCTCAGGGATGATAAAGCAGGGATCTTCACAGGGAAAGCAGGAGTTTTAGAAAACAACAGCATGAGGTAATAGCAAATGTGCTAGATTTTGCTCCAGGAGGATCTGATGGAGATTAGAAGGAGAGGGACTAAGATAATAGCATTTTGAAATTAATCTTGTTTATTATACAAATGACCCTGTTTGCCCACCCATTTCATACAAACAGTGGCTGCAGCCCTGCTTTGGCAGGCTGGGACTGCAGAATAGGGGCCCCTGGGTGGCCTCAGGAATGCTCAGTAAAACTGCTGGCTCTAGGGCAGCACTAACCCTGCTTTTCTCATTTGGGAAAGCATGTGGGGAGAGCAGCAGCCACCAGCACTGCAGCTGAGCTCTCTGCACCAGGCCCTAAGGAGCAGCAGCCCTCTCATCTTCCAGGCTGCTTCTTCACTCCTTCACAATTGAAGGAGTGGCTGTAATGCTTTAATAAACATTTTAAATTATGGGTTTATCTGAATAATAAGAGCTTAATAGCAGTGAAATCCAAGTCTGCACCTGACCTGCAGCACACACAGAAGAGAGGAGCACCTGGTTGACTCCATAACACAAAGTATAAAGGGATGACTGTCACGCTCTGCCCTGAGGAGCAAAATCAGCTCCCTGTTTTACCACATCTAGCTCATTTAGGTTGGCATTAGTACTGCCAGGACTTGAAAGGGATAAGAGAAGCTTTAGCTGAGGTGGTGTCTTTTTTATCAGAGCTTTATTTCCACTGCTTACTCCTTTTAAATTTCATCATAGTTGGAAGATTGAAGCATATAAGGACAAGAGTAGCTAAAGTCACTTGTGGGAATCAAATGTGGAGTCCCAAGTCACTTTGACATTTTAAAAAATGTTATCCTCTGCTTTGCAGCTCTAGTCATGTAAAGAATAGGATATAACAAGGATAACTTCATCCCTTTAAGTTCACAATCCTCTTAGGATACATCCATTTTTTTCCTTAGAGCTGTCATATCCAATTTCAAAGCTCAGGTCTTTTATCACACCCACAGTATCTGCAAGACCTGGATAAGCATCATAAAAAAATCTGTAATACAAAGTAATCAATATTTTCCAGGAAAGTATATGTTGACTAAAATGTTTACTGAATGGAGGAGGATGCTGTAACAACCCTACCTAGGGCAGCTAATAGTGGGGAGGTTTGGGTGAGGGGTCTGGTCTGTGGTTTGGCTGCCTGTTGGGGGCTTGCAAAGCAGCCCTAGTGGTGGCTGTGCTGCTGAGCTCCCTGGCTTGTGTGGTTGTTCCCTGCTCAGGCTACAGCACACACTTCCCTGCACAAATTCATCTGAACAACTCCACACTACTGAAATCCAAACCTCCACACCTCAAATCAAAATAGAGAAATGTCACAAAACTCATTCACATGAACTCATACTTGCAGTAAATAGAATGAGAAATTTCACACATTTTGTGCTTAAATACTCTTCACTACAAGGGAACTCCTGTACTTCACAGCCATTCTATCATCAAAAGAAGCCAGAGAAAGACAAAAAAAATGTTCAAATATGAAATTAAAAACACAGAACAAGTTCAGCATAGAGTAACTGGGCAAAAAGCCTCTGAATTCTTGGACCTCTTGAGAATGCACTTCAGATGAGAAGTCTGTAAGAGTTTAAAATCAAGTCTTTATACAGACATTTATCATAATTTTCTCTGCCTAGTAGCAAGATTTGTCAGCCCATTCAGACTGCCATTATCATTGTCATCCACACCATATTCCACTGAGAGTAATTAACCAGTACCTGCCCTAAGTTGTTAGCTTCTCTGTGATCTTATAGCACACTTAGCTCATTAATCTTGTCTTTAAAACCTTTCCAGACACCAGAGTAGACCTCGGCAATTTTGCCAGGGAACATTTCATAACCCACTCTTTTGCTAATTACTGTCTGAACACAAATGCAAAGCCTGGCCTCATTCATTAAAAACGGGCAGGGTCTTAGCATAGAACTTCAGAGTGTCCCTGGGCAGCAGCACCTTGTTCAGCTCTCGGTGCCTCCTGCAGTCGCTGCCTGAGCCCCTGCACTGCTGCCACCTCTGTCCCACCAGCCACACTGCTGGGGACACCAGGCAGTGCTCTATGGGCACCCAGGAGGGCAGGAAGGGAGGCTCCAGCAGCACCAGGCAGCACTGGCTGGGGACAGGAGGACTTGGAGCCTGAAGGCAAATGCAGGGAGAACTCAGCAAGGGAAAAGAGAGATCACGTTGCTTTTCTTGTCTGCCTTTGCCTGGAGTAGCAAAGTACTGCTTCACTCACTCCCAGGACTAGACCTTGGATGGCTGTCTTAGGGGAAGGGAGGCAGCAGAGAAAGGGCTGGGTTTGTTTACTTCAACTACTTATTTTCTTTAATTATATTACTACTATCATAATTTTAGTAATCTGAACCAGGTAGTAATTACATATATTAAAAAAAATTATGTAATAATTACATAATAATCACCCTGCTAATCACCCTCCTTCTGACTACAGGTTTTATTCCAACTGGGGCATTGATGGGAAAAAAGTAGTTGCTCTACTGAGGCAAGTTTATGATATTTCTAACTGGTTAGCTTACTGTGTGACTACTGCATGTAAATGGAGTCTTTGTTAGTTCATCTCAATGTATCAGGTCAAAGGAAGCAAAAAGCATGATAAAATTGTAAGTATGTATTTCAGTGCACTGTAAAACACATGGACAAAGAGTAAATGGTACTTGACCATTAGATATTCTTCTAAATCTCTCCTGAAAGCATTACAAATCTGCCTTACTTATGGAACAAGAATGATATCCCTAAAGTAGACCTTAAAGTTTATAATTTGTTCCTTGTAAACTAGCATTTTTTTTATTATTAAGTGAACTAATTTCTGTTGCTTTCGTGCTTTATGGATCAATAAAACCTCTAAGCATTGACTGAAGCTGTCACACTTGCAGATGGATGCACAGCATGTATATATATTGTCCAGGATATACGGTCTTTATTTCTTTCACAGGCTCTAGAAACATTGTCCAATGATACCATATCGAAAGTCACTATATCAATACAGAGGCAGAATTTTAAAGCTAGTGAAAAATAAATTTACATATCAAACTTAGATCCAAACTCTTGTTTATTTCAGACTCTGATTCCGTACTCATGGCTGGTTTTGAGGCTGAGTTGCATTAATTCTAATGGGACCTCTTGTTCTCACCTTGAGGTTGAATATGCCTTGAAGGAGAACTTAATGCTCCAGTACCAGCAATGAAATGTCTGTCTATAAATACAAATGATCACAGCACATAATGCTCTTTCCCCTCATCTCAGCTTCAGGACCACAGATTCCTTGTGTTCCAGGAAGCCTTAAATAGCAGCATTAATGTAAAGAATGGATTCTCTCCTCCTATTTTTTTATGAAATAGGGCCCAAAGGCAAAGGCCTTCACAAGTGATGTCCCTTCCATATTTTGTTCAGCCAAGAAAAAAAGCTCCTGAACATGAGGCTTGTGGAAGTTCCCACAGCATGCAAGGAGCATCCAACACCTCCAACTCCTACACAGGAGGAGCTGCATGGAAAGGGGGGCTACAGAGGCTCTGAGGGGTGCACAACACAGCTAGGATGGAGCTGGCTCCTCCTCATTTCCATCAGGCACCTCAGCTCAGGAACACAGAAGCTACTTGGTTCTGTGGACACCATCTGGCCAGCCTCTAGCATTTCTACAAACAACAAAGAGGTCAAATAGCATAAAGCTCAGTTTGGCTTTAGGTGGCGTAAGATTTAGTCCCAATAAACTTTACAAGTGGCTTACATATTCTGAACTCAAATCAGATCTGCATTTTGTGTACTCAGAGGTACAAGTGGCTTGTTGATGAAGTTGATTACAAAGGTCAGCATATAAGAGTTGAACAAACACAGCTCCTTCCTTAAGGACCTAAAACACAACCAACTTCATCCAGAGAATAATCAAGCAACCGACTCTGTGGGACAGGGTGCATTGGCCAAGAGCTGGGGGCAGTTGGGATAGGGGAGCTCTTCTGGGTAAAGAACATTTCATACAGTGTCACGTTCAGCATTACACGTGCTGTGTACAGACAGGCACTCTTCAGGGTGCACTGTCTAAGTAGGAGTAAACCAGCTCAAACTTGACACTATCTCCAAAAGTTAGCAGCAACAGATGGAGAAGAGGTGTGGGTCATACAGCTTTTGGTGGTGAAGAATGCTGAGACCAGCCTGATCCATCAGTCTCAACCTTAAACATCCTGAGGATGTGAAGAACGATGTTTCCTGGCAGACACTGGCACCAGTGAGGATGTGGCAAGCTCCTATCAAAGGAACCAAAAATGATAGAACTGATAACTTATCTAAGGCTGCTGAGCTGACAGAGCTAGTCTGGAACTATAGGACTGACAGGCAAGCAGTTTTTACAATGGGGTGTCTTCACTTTTTAAGGGTAGGGGCTTCTAAAACACCCCCTTCTAGGAGTGCATGTGGAGATAGCTCCCAAGTGAGGACAACCCTCAAGGTTACTCCTTTAGGCTGAGTGAAAGACATTTGCCCATGGTCATTGATGAGTAACTTCAATTTCTAATTAATAATTACTTCACTAATATCTTTGTTTAAACCTTGCTTTAAAAAATAGGTATAATTGCTATAGTGCACTGTCTATACTACATAGTAAATAATTCTGATCATAGTCTTTTAGTCTTTATCACAAATTATGCATTTTTATATACATATTTGTGTTTCCATACCTAATCTTGCAGGTCAAGGTTGTATAAAGGTTCAATTACATCTATATAATCCTCTAGACAAACTAGTGACCAAGCCTGGGTCAATATTGGATCCAGCAGTATTCTGAGGAGTTTAAGCAGCAAGTAGGTTACACCTCATGACTCAACAGCAGGTCTTTTCTAAGAAACTTTGTCTGAAGCTTCCATTCTAACCACAACAGGAACTCCATCATATTCCATGAGGACTCATTTTCTTTTCAGTATGCCTTCCATAGGGACAGTAATCAAAATATCACCACTGCCCACTGTGTGGGAGAAAGGAAACACACCATTAAGAGCTACACTTCACCCCAAGAAGGCTTTCTACTCTTTCCCCAAGTCACCGCTAGCCTTGAGAAAATGATGTCACAGAAAAAAAAATCACTTCTTTAAAACACTGCAATATAAAGAACAAAATTAAAGGAAGAAAATTTATTTTATGGTATTAAAAAGATTAAGTATTTTTTTCAGCACTGTGTAAATGTCATTTAGTGTATGCAGAAGATTATTTTGGTGAGAAAATCTGTTTCTGGAAACCTCTAGTCTCACCTACTAAAACCATGCTAGAATTGGAATAAGAGCAATATATTTTTAGCTACAATAGAGCTCTGAAAGAATATAGATGAAGTCTTGTTATTATAAGGCATAGTAGGATTCAGCTGCTCAGCCATGGAGAGCACAGCTGCTGATCTGGGGGCAGAGATTTTTAAATCCAGTGGACACTAATGATTTTATGGTGAGAAAAACAAATTTCATATTTTCTTACTCAGTTCTGTGGTTATGAGAGGTAATGACATGCAACTTGTGAAAGAGAAGAAGTAGTTTTGATTTCCTGCCCTGTGGGATCTTGGGACTTGTTACAGGCCCACACCAATGAGATCTTCTAAATGGATTTGTTACCTTCAGTGCTGACCATACATTCCTCTCCATACTCTAACCAGTGGATCTTTGGTACCAGGCTTTGTTAGATAAAATGCCTCCCAGCATCATTACCTCTATCCATAACACAGCTCAGACCCCCTCAAGATGTTTGGGGCAGGTGGTATGTAAGGGCTGCCCTCAGTGACCTACAGCAGAATCTAGTTTTAAGCTTCACAGAATCTCTTTTTTTATTTCCAATATGGGAAGTCAGCATAGATTCAGCTGAACATGTCCTGTAAATGATTTTGCCAGAAGGAAAGACAAAAGGCAAAACACATGAGGCACTAGGTTCAGGACCTGACCCCAGTTTTCATCAGAGGATTATTTTGTAGGACACACAAGCCCTAGGGGTCAGGTTTTTGAAGGAACCTGCACCCAGCAGCTCCAGCTGAGGCACTCAGAGCCAGTATCTGCAACTGTGCTGAACCTGCACTCAGGCTGAGTCCTGATGCTGACAGGTGTCAGTGCCCAGTACCCTCAGCCCTGAATTTCCAGGGGTTTGAGAGCATTCTGAATTAACATCAAGCTTACTATCAGTTCTTCCTTCTCCTGCCTCCCTCCTGTTTTATTACAAGTAATCCCATCCTGGGAATCCTAAATCATGTTACATGATTTTCTCTGTCCTATTATCAGTTTCTCTCTGTGGGAATAGCTGGCAAGAGCCAAATTTATTCTGTACAAATTGTTTTAAGGGAAGACTGATGTTTTTCAATCTTTCCTTAAATTGAACATTGTATCTTGCTGGTGAGGACTGCCTATCAGAGGCTTTTGACTTGCCATGCTCCTACCCTGTGTGGAGAATTAAATTGGTGCTCTGTATTACTGAATAGATGTTGTGAACAGCTGGGAACATCGCTCACACCCACGTAGTGCATTTCTTCATGTTTAGTATCTTTTCTCTTACCCTTTAACAAACTGCAGCTCAATTACTCCAGGGGGCAGGCAAAGGGCTGACCCTCTCACACTCTTCATCTATCACGATCAATATTGCTGTTTGCATAAAATATGGCTCAAAAGGCAGCATCTACCCATGAGGGGAGGAGAGCAGGACAGATACCCGGTCACACCACAGCATTTGCCACCAGAAACATTGATTACAAGGCACTGAGAGAGAGTACAATCATAATATTTATCATGTCTACTCTAAATATTACTGGGCTAGAAAAAAGTTGTTTGCTTTTTCAAATTCCTTTTTCTTCTCATTTCCACTGCCATTCCTCTCACACATGTGCATGCACATGTCCATGCTCACATGCAGCTTTCTTCTTGAAGCTTGCCAATTGCCAAGCTTCATCTTTCTAAGTACATAATTCAATCCGCTGAACATTATGCTGTGGTAATGCTGATGAGCTCTTAATTCTTCTGTATTTATTGCAGCAAATTTATAACTGACCTTAATGAATCTTCCATTATGAAAAAAATGTCAGTGCCAAATCTCTTAAGAAGGTCTGGCATGCAGTGGTTTTAAAAGGTCAATATGTGGTGGATTTTTTTTGTGTGTTTTTGTTTTGTTGTTTTATTTTTAATGAATAATTTTAAAAATAGGAACCTATATTTTAAAAGATTATACACATAAAATATCGGACTCATCCGTTCAGGTCCTCGGTTGACAGATTAACATTGTTACTTAACTAATGCTCAGTAAGCACATGGGAAAATTATTTTTTAAAAAGCACTGCTGGTGTAAGTCATCAAGAGCCATGGAGTCACTTCTGCATGTTCATGAGGGGCCACCTCTCATGACAGCATGATCCAGAAGAAGACAAACTGAGAGGGTGGGATGGGCATAGGGTGAAGAGTGGCAGGACTGTGTCCATCTGAGGGCAGCCAGAGCCATCTCACTTTGGTTGCTGACAACTGACAGTAAAACTGTTTGATCAAGAAGCTCATTTACCTAGTGCAGAACAACCTTACTTTAAAAATAGCTTTGCTGAGTTAGTGCATTTGATACAAGTGAAGTAATTTACCTATAAGATGCACAGTGGTAATAGCATCTACATAATATCCTGTGGTGGTTGAAAACTGTCAGAGGGCTGGGAAAAGAAGCTATCACTGCTCTCATTTAATGGGTAGAAAAGGAAAGAGGGTAAAAAATTATTCCTAGTGTGAAATGGCAGGTGAGTGGCTAAGAAAAGAAAAGCCAACTATCATGTTAACCAGGCTTTGCCGCTTTTGCTGCATATTCACAGTGTAAATATCAAGAGAAAACTTCACTTTTAGAACAAAGTTATGTGTTCACTGGAAAGGTAAACTACCCAAGAGCAGTGCTTGAGAGCATATAAAAGTAGCAAAATCTTGCAATGGTACATGAAAACCTCAATACTGCCAATGTATATCTTTTCGTAAAGCACTAGGAAACACTGCCAGAGCAGAGAACTAGAGCACCATTTCTTGACCTGGACTTGACTCAAAGCAGATTCAGGTCACGAAAAACAGAGTCCCAACAGTCTTGTCTACAACTGACCACAAGAGCCATCTCCAAAATTACAGATTGCTGTTACCTTAAGAAACCCAAATGTGGCCTTCCCCCTTCTTGTCCCAGGGCTATCTAAAACCAAAATGCTTCTTCCAGCAAATCAGCCTGTGGCCTGAGTGAATTATGAGGGGGAGAAATCAACACTGTCATCTGCTCATGGAACAATAATTATCCCTTGTATGCTACTCCAGAAGCAATACCATTATCAAAAGCATCATGCCTGTAAAATAACACTTCTGGGAATGGTGCCAGACTGAGGGCTCACTGCTTTTGCTCAGTTTGTAAAAAACAAATCAGCCTAGGTGTCTCTCCTGCTCCTGACTTTCCTATCAGGAACCAGGTCCTCTGCTCATAAATACCAGGCAGAACGATGGCAAGAACAGACCTGGAGCAGTCCTGTGGTCAATTAAGGCACCAGGCACCCAATGACACCAGGAGCCAGGGGTTTCTTGGGGGCATTAAAACAAGCAATTTTGATAACACATTCTGCCTCCAAACCAGTGCACAGAAAGGCACTGTTGTACTGGGAACATAAAAAGAACCAAACCTGATGACAAACCCACAGAGTGTTAGAAGGTCACTAAAGACTAGCACAAGAACACAAAATGATGGTAACAAAAGAAAGCACTGTATCATCAACATCTCTAGGAAAGTGGTGGTCCTGGGCATTCACCATTTTATTTCCCACATTGCTGCTTCCCTCAGGGTTGGCATCTGATGAGGCACTGAGCTGACTGGACACAAGAGAGCCTGGGGATGGGAAGCTGCTCAGAGGCTCTGCCACTACAGCAAAGTGAAGGAAAAGGGATTTTTAAATAATCATCTGACACAAAAGTAATTGTACACTTTTCTGGCCTCTGCTTCTTACCTGTGAGAGATAAAACATTAGAAAGAGGTAATACAGATCCAGGAGAACTTGTAATTTGGATTACATGGGGGATAATCAGATTGCCACTGGTTTTGAGCTTGTTGAGCTCATTTCTGACATACTGTAATTCTGAAACTAAGTTGTATCAGCCAGTAAGTGACAAGTTCAGTGCTAATCTATAAAAATTACAGCCTCCTTACTGCTCAGCTCATTAAACTGACTCTGTCTCCTGGCCACTCATTCATCTTCATAATCATCCCCCATTCAGCTACTAACCTCCTCTGTGTGTGCAGTTTACAGTACATCAGGAAGATAAAGTGGACTGATATTTGCTTCTAAAGAGCAGTGGCTTTTAATTTTTAGACACACTTTAAGTAAAAAGATAAATAAGATAATTTAATATCACATTTTCAGCTCAAAGATTAGAAAAATGAGAACATATTCAGATTTTATAGCAATGTTAACTTTCTAAATGTAGTTATGTTTACATAGCACAGCTGAAATATCTGTGTCTGAAACAACACATGTCTCTTGCATTGTCCTGCCAGAAAAATAAGGAGAGAGTCATGAGTAAAACAAGATTAAGTTATGAGTTTGGGTTACTCTTGAGAAACAAGATGACTGGCACAAGAAAACCCATGGAATACTGCACAGAGCATGCCAGCCACTGGCCAGGATAAACTCCTAAGGAGTGCTGCAGGACCTGTGCACCTGAAGAAAAAAAAATGGGACTTCTCCAAAAGTGTCTTTTCACCCCTGGCTGGAAGGGGCAGTGGACCATGCATGAGATACATGGACTATAGAATAAACAAATATGCAGGGCACAGAGCAGCTGCTCCAGGGGCAGGAGGTGACAGGGATGGTTCTCCCAGCCTGGCTGCCTGCATGATTCCTGACTGGTTTGACCCTTGTACATTATAACTCCTGGTGTTGTAATAATTTACTGATTTCATAGGTAGAAGAGATGATACAGTGATGTGGGCTGACTGATGTCTAACAGACTCTAGGGTTTCCACAATCTGGTACAAGAACATACAGAAGACAACATACAAAGGTTTTGGTGGTTTCACCACTGCTCATGTGCTTGATGTCAGGTTATGTACAAATTATTAAATACTAATTCTGATTTTACATTTAGCCCTACATCACTGCCTCATCACTCTGCAGCAGCTACAAACCTGGAGATGACTACAACTGATCCTTTGCTTCAGCAAGAGCTCAAGGGAAGGGGTACTCCTTCCTCATCTCATCACCAATTTGCCAGGAAGAAACTGGGTATTAAAATTCCTCTATAAGCAAGGACCTTTCATTCCATTGGTAATGGAGCAGAAAAGAAATACAAATTTTCAACATATTTCAGCCAGATTGCTTTTCACGGAGCTTACTGTCTGAGCATTTCAATTTTAGAGAAACTCAAGGTACAGCCTCTATAAAGTGGGTCTTACCAATGAGAAGATGTAGTACTTTTAGTTTGATCACAACAAAACACTAAGTTTTGTTTTCAGTAATACAAAATAGCTTATTTGCAGAAATTAGTGACACCAAGTAGCTAAAAAAGGTTACAAGAATTGTTATGCTCTCTCTTCTGTTGTATTTAAAGTCAAAATACATAAAGCAAATAAGGTTTGCAGGCAACACATACAAGCAGATACAAAAGGACATAAAAAATAAGTATATTGCTATACACACTGCAGCAGACCCAGCTGCAGGATTTGGCCCTCATGAAACAGAAAGGGAACATCCCAAGAAACAGCAGTTGAGCAGGAGCTTCAAATGTGTTCCCTAATTCCAGTTTCCCTAATGGTTGCCACAGTGAACATTTTTCTAGCAGGGAATAAATCTCTTATCAGCTTCACTGATGTGTGTAAACGACCAGACTCCACGGGGAATACAAAAAGTGATGGTGCAGCCACTGGAGAGCCACACAGGGCAGATGCTGAGAAACATGCAGGTGGAGAAAGCAGCCACCAGGGTGCTGTGGTGGCTACAGAGCAGGGGACAGACAGGTCCAGGTTGATTCCTGTCCTGCCTGATTGAAATCCTTGGCTTGAACTTCAGCACAAGTGTTACAGAGACCAGGGCACATTTGGAAACATTATGCAAAGGAAAAAAAATAAAAATTGAATTTTAGCAGGGAATCCCAGAAAAATATATTAGAGAATTGTGACTTTATTAAAAAAAAATATTGCAAGTTGATACTGTATTTTTAGAAGTCTAATTAAGCAACTGTTAGGAGCATAAACTACTTTAAGTTTACTGCTTTTAAACTTAAAAGTTTAAAATTCATAGAGCAAAGGAGGGGTGGATGAGAAATACAAGAAGTTATCTTATAAAATTGCTGTATTTAAAATCTTTTCCTTCTCATAAGGGATGAAACACCAGTTTTGGAAAAAATTGTCCTGAGAGTATGCACAGGAAAGGGGAAGAGTGAGCAGAAGCAGCACCAGTAGCATCTCCCAAAACAGCCTCTGCCCAGGAGTCAGAGCAGCCACTGGCTGCAGCCCCCTGCTCTGGCTACACCCCAGCACCTCCCAGCTCCTGCAGCCCTGAGACCTCCAGGTGGCTGGAACACTTTGGACTACAGCATGATTTATTAGCATTATTTGATATCAAACATGATGGATAATCAAAAGAACAGTGATGGGAAAATGTAGGTTTTGGGTCTGTTTCTCAAGCTTCTACCTCAGCAGGTTTAAAGCTCCTCTATGGGAATGCCCTCACTGCATTCCCAATCTCTCCTGAAATAAAGTCCTTGCTCTCTGAGGAGCAGTACTGCACCCTCACTGCTTCTTCCTGCCTAAGATGAAGATGCTATAGACCTGATTCCCATCTCCCTGACAGTAACAGTGATGGGGAGGGCACTCCTGAGGTTTAAGTAACCAAGTCAGTTTCTCTTTTCTGCTCCTATTCAAAGGTTTTGGCCATCAAGTTTGATCTTGTCAGAAAACCAATAGTTAATTACTTGCTGCAGGTACACAACCTATTCAATTCACTTTTCTTTCTTTGATTAAGTGAGTCTGTGGATTTCAAACAAACATTAGGCAGAAAACCTCTTTGAAATGCATCCCACTCCTGTTTTATGTCCTGTGCATTGCCAAACATGGAGCCATTTTCCCCACAGAGCCATTTTCCTGGCATGCTGCATGATGAGAACCCTTAAAGGCAATGGGGCTTGTCCTGCTCTGAGCTTACAGCCTGCACACACTGGGTGCAATTCACATTACAACCTGCTAAGTGTCTTAACTGCCTTTGCCATACACAGAAATATATGAGAGATGGAGCAAGTGTTAGCAAAGCTCAGGAAACACTCATTCCCTGCCCAGCCTGACAGCTGGCACTGATGGGAAATGTGCATCTCCAGCCACGAAGTGAAAAAAGTTCTGTTTAACTGGACCACACTGGTCACAGTCCCAGCACTTCCAGGTCCCAAACTACCATCTAAGGATGACACTAAAAAGGAGCATATGAAGCACAGTGAGTGCTCTTTCAATGCATGCTGCTATAATGTGAAAATGCCAACAGCCTAGAAACTAAACAAAAATTTCAGTCTCAAGAGAGATAGAGCAGAGTCAGTGCAGCTCCACAGATTTCACTCTACATATGTGAGGTCACTGTGAACAGTGACAACAGGGCTATTCCTGAAGTGGTTACTCAAGGGATGGAGGAAGCACTTTCTTCTCTAATCTCTATCAGCCGCTACTCCTCTCAAAGGAAAAATTCTAAATAGTTCCTGTATTTCACAGTTGTGCTCTTGTTTATTGACTATAAAATCTTTTACGTGACAATTATATTACTGCATTTCTGATTTACATTTAATTCTAAATTTATAGGCAGATTCAGCATTAAAAAAAATCAGCATTAAAGTCACATACTGATTGTTTAAACTACACAAAATCAAAGAAAACTTGGAAAGATATTAGAGTTCTAAAGACAAGAAGAAAATACTTTTTTCCAGAGGTAGAAATTTTTAATTTAAAATTAAGTACTTCCATATAGTTAGAAAGTATTATTATAGTCAATTGGAACTTTAAAATCACTTAGAGCTGATAACTGAAAGGTGTTACAGCTAATTTTAAGGTTAAGCAGACAGTTTTATATTGTTGAAGCAGTTTTTTTAAGTAAGGAAACATTTACAGACCACTGTTATTCTTGAAATCTTACTGATAGGTGTTTTTTTTCAGATTTACCAAGCCTATTTCCTTTTACAATACAGAGATTCCCTCCCCCTCTAATCCTGTCACGTATTAAAAAAAACTTGTTGTGGTGCAAGGGGAGCCCTATGCCACAGGACCTGAGACCACAAAGACTCGAGGTTACAGGGTATGGGCAGGTTACCCAGAACTGCTACAAGGTTTGCACCAGCCAAACCCCTTTTCCTGCCCCAGTCATTCTCAGTTGCCTGCTGCAAACCAGCCCTTTTCTGCTCTGCTTTGGGAGACACATTGGGGAGGAAAGAACAAAAGGGAAAAGCATCTCTCTTCATCTGGTCTATTTTCAAACACAGCTGTGTTACTTCCATGCTAGAATTATTCAAGTCAAATCTGAATCTCTCTCATACAAAGTTAGGATTCCAAGCTCCCAAGAAACAGCAGATCCATATGTGATCACATAGAATGACAAAACTCAAATATCACCATAAAAAAATCCAACTTATTTTGAAGGACAATCGCCTGCTACAGGGATGCTTCTTGCAGCCTCTACCTTCTGAAAGGAAGCATTTCTTGCAAGACATTTCAATCCCATCATTGCTGAAAGCGAATCCTCCCTACAACCTGGATGCCACTCACCAGCTGCAGGAGGAGCTGGGTTTGCTGCCAAGGCTCTGCCAACACCAGCTGATGGACAGCACAGTAGGAAATGCTCAGTCTGTCCCTCAAGACATAGAAGACACTGCTCCTGTCACAGGCTGGTCTTAGAGCAATATGAACAGCTCTGGCAAACACTTCTTTGGGAGTAAAAACTGCAGATTCATCTAATAACATTATAAGTAAATTTCTTCACTTCTGCTAAACCACTCATGTTATTTGATCAAGAAAAAATGTGGAAAAATCAAAAGCTTCCCTACATGGAAATACGGATTTTTTCAGCACTAAACAACTTGTTTTGCCATTTCCTTTGATTATGAATTTATAACATCTTAAAATTGCTTAAATTCAAAGGCAAAGTTTAAATTTTTATTTGCTAAGATTTACAAAAATGGGCAAATGGATTTTGTTTTAACTCAATCTTGGTCACTTTCCATACAGTTCTTTGGAATCACCAGCTCATCAAGCAATTAGATATCCACAGGCCTTCTAGAGGCACACAGCCAACTTCAGTGCACTCACATTTTTACTAGGTGCATCCTGAAGCGGAGAAATAATTCCTGTGTCAAAGTGGCCATATTATATTTGAACTCTTTCCTTCATGGTCTGGGAGGATCTGTCCCACAACACAGCAGGGCTGGGCAGCAGCAATCCTCACAGATCCCACTTCTAGAGCCAGAAAGATCCCAGCTGTGCCACTGGAACTAATTAATTGGACATTACAGTTTTACTTATTGAAAATCTTTCATTTTCCTGGTCTTAGCATCTGTCCCATGGGTTACAGCTGAAACGAAGAGCTATAAATGCAAAAGATTACATGACTCCCTGCTGTGCAGAGAAAAGCAGCAGTGCAAACAGGAGAGTGTGAACTAAAGGTTTACTGTTCCTCTCAGACAAAATATCTTTAGTTGCAATGACATCACTATAAGTGAATTTTATCAGATAAATCTGAGGATGTGGCAGTATTCTTATAAAATCCTAAACAATTAGAGTTGTGCCTCTCTGTTCTAGAAGTCTCTACAGGTAGAGCCATTTTTACCTCAAATACACAATACTTGGATATTTCTGCTTTGAGCATTACTTGTGAGTAAAAAAAAAAAAACAGTTTTTTTTTTTAATACAATCAAGTTATATATTCAACTACTGCCTAGTCACTAAATATGTCTTTTTACTGAAATAGTGTTTGCTTTCATAGTTAAGTTTTCCAAATAATATTAGAAATGGATTTGAATATTTTTCGCTGCTAATCTGGTGCAGAGCTACTCAATCCATGAACAGAAATGCTAATATAGGTGCCAATTATCAGGAGACAAAAATTGATCACCTACACTGTAGAGGGTACATAATAACATAAGATAAAACCTTATAAAGAGCTCATTTTATTCTGAACCCACTAGTACATGGATTGAGATTTATTATTGCAGAACACACTAGACAAGTTCTGTCACAAGCACATCAGCTGTGTGCACACACCCCAGACCTCCTGTGAGCCTCACTGGGGACACACATGACTGGTGCTGAGAGAGGGTGAAATGCCAGCTCTACTGCAGCTTCTCCTCATCGTGGGCAGAGCAGGATAACCCAGTGTCTGCTCTGGGGAAATGTATCCTTGACACATCTGTAACCAACCGCAGAAAATACTTGGAGAAAACTTCCACACGCATTCCCTTCTTGGAGACTGAACCCTCCTGGTTACTGACAGGGAATTATCTTATAAAAAGTCAAAGGTTTGTTTGGAGTTAGATTTGAAGAAACTCTAGGGATAGAAAATCCAATTTTCCTCCAAAGGGGACTCTTCATAACAAACCCTTGGCACAGACAGGTGTGATGGATAATATTCTTCCACCCAGGTACCACAGGGAGGAGGTGCTGACTTATTTCATACCTTAGTCACACAAGACTGGCAATGCATGGGAGAAATGTAGCATTATGATTCAGCTTTGCTGACAAACACAGGAAATGTCTGGAAAAGAAGGATGATCTTCAGTTCCAGGAGCTGGGCCACAGGAGTGCCAAACTATTCAAGTCTATTGAGCTCATAGCTTTGCTGGGAAAAAGCCTTTACAAGTTCACATTAAAAAAGGCAACTACCACCATTATAGGATTTTATAAAGAATAATTCAGCTAACACCTTACTAAAAGTTATCAGGAAGGTTTGTGAAAACAAACAAACAAACAATTAATTTGAGCTATGTCAACAATCAATTTGCTAGTGTGGAGTCTGATTTCAAAACAAAAACATTTTAGATGGAATGAAAAGGTTTTTCCTTGACAAAAATTGTTTCTATTTTGGGTCATGCGATTCACCCCATACCCTCAAGGAAAAGAAAACATGAATACATGAGGGGATGAATACCCTGCATATACTGAATAGACAGGGGACCATAAGCACCATCCAATAGGGAGTGATCTCATGCCTCTGCAGGAGGCCACAAGCACCAGGACACCCTGCTCTTCCACTCCAGTTTTGACTCAGGATTTAGACTGTCACAAGCAAGTCACTCTAACCATCAAGTTATGGGGTTGTTTTCTGTCACTTTACATACTTAACTGTCCCTACAGCACAAGCAAATCAACAGGAAACATGACCTGCTGTGCCAAAGCTGCATTACTCACTGACCCAAAAAATAGGCTTTATCTTTCCAAGATACCTATGACACCATTAGGAAAAAAACACTACCCCTTCCATCCCTGTTCATGTTTTGATGAGACAGTTTGCAGTAAAAAGCATTTGCTATCATGTACATTTGTAAAACCACAGAAATTTCAATACAAAAATAGTTAATGAGAAGTGAGTTCAGTTCATAGAAAACAGCCTGTCAAAGGCCCTTGGAGTTCAGAGGGACTTAAGGATGTTTTGTATTTCCTGAACTAAGAATAAGGCTGTCAGAAAAAAATCCTATGGTGATGCCATGGTGTAAATCCATCCAGTTCTGCAAGGATATGCAGCCCTTCAAATAGTGTTTGACTCTTCCATTTTTATATTTATATCTCCGATTTAAATTACAAACTGAGAAAAACATTACATAGCCTATAGACAAAATCCTAACAATCCCAGAAGTGCAGGATCAAGCTGTTCCAGGGGATGGGACGTTTTCCATAGACAGCTGGCCTTTCCAACACCCCAAGGGGGCTGCTGAAGTTTCTGTTGTTAATTTCTCTCAAGGTGAGAAACAAACAAACAAAAAAACTTCCATACTTTTACATTGCAGCCTTTTTGCTTTTTTTGAATAAATAAAACTTATTCAGAGGTATACTTGAAGCACCAAAACCCTTCTTTCAGCTTAGAGCAAGAGCTGGAAGAAGCTCATATCTGTCCTAAATACACTGTAAAAACATTTCCACTCTGCAAGATATGCAGGTTTCTAATACAAAGATAGATGGTGTACAAGTTTTATTTTAAAACCACAAAGTAGTTTAGCTCTTAAAAAAGGTTTTCTTTCTCATTTCTTCCTCCACCCCCTTTAGTCAAGGGACTCTCCATTCAGCAGCAGTCTGCATTTCAGTTTGAAAAGGGAAAAGAGTCTGAGGAACACACCCTATCTCAGACAGCAACAGTGGCAAAAACCCACCAGGTGCGAGATTGGAGAGGAAAAAAAAAAAAAAAAATGTCACAGCACTTTTTATCACATATGAACATCAGTAAGGGCTCTGGCAGCAAACACAAGTTACATCCCTGCCCAGGCCCAATCTCAGTCATCTCTATTACATATCACAAACTGGGTTCCCAAATTCCTCTGTGGCTCATTGCTTCCTATGAAAGCTCCTCTCTGGGGATATCCAGCAGTCAGTCATTTAAATTCACACCTTTCTTGTCTGGAGCTGGAAAACTGTCTCTTGAATCCAAAGTACCAGCACATCCCTCCTCTACCCTGCTGAAGCTAAAATTCCTTTGGCTAGGGAGGTTGCTGCAGACTCAGTGTTCTCACCCAACAGCAGCTCTTCCCCAGACTTTGGTTTGGGTTTCACTGTTAGAGACTCCTGTACCTACAGCAATGTCTCAGATGCCTCACAGGATGACTGCTCCTGGACTAATGAGTCTGATAAATGTCAGACCTGAGCAACACTAAATCTGGGCTCATTTTATAGCCAATATAAACCTTTACTTCTGAACAAAAAGATCACTTAAAGAAGTTAGAACTGATTTTTCTTATGAAATACATTTCAATTTGGCATGTATGCTCTAGTGACTTGAATAAAGGTCTAAAACTAAATACACCTGTTCCTTTAGACTAAGCAACACAAACTAAAGCAGCAAATGGACCATAATATTTCATCTTTTTCCAAGCTCACTTCACTTAGTTTTCAGATGTTAAGCATGTTTTTCTGGCATATGAAAGTTGCTTCCACAATTCGCTAGAGTTAACCTATGTCTACTACTACACCACTTTCAGGTGCTCAAACACAAACTTATTATTTGTCCAACAGTACAATACCCCAGGGGTTTTTTTAATTAATCATCTTCGTGTACCTTTAATTTGATGGGAGAAATGTACATTATAAGGATAAAACTTTCAGTTTGCATACAATGTAAGACTTTCCTGTGGTAGCCTGAGATGACTTAATAGGAAGAAAAAAAATATCTTATGACATTTACTTAAACCCCAAGATATAGATGAAATTGAGAAGGGCTCAGAGCTAAGTATTTTGATTTAATCTGTGAAGCAATAAGGGCATCAGTGAGAAGTTAATGTCCTTCATTCTACTACCTACTAATCCTGAAATCTGTACCACTGGTTTTATTCCAGAAAGAGCAGGAACACATTTGGTTCTAGGCACTACAAAGAATTATGGGCTTGGATACCTGGATATATGACCACCCATTTTTATTCACAGCAGAATTTATTCAGAAACCAAAGAGACAAAGTAATATTTAGACCAAGAGCAGACACCATCATTAAAATTTTTTCAAAGTCATTTGATAATCATACATTTTTGTCAAGGTGAAGTCTTTGAATGAGATCAACCACTACAGGAAATCTGTGAAAACTTCTATAAACAGCATTATTCTTAAAATGAAGTAGATACCTTTACATTTCTATTTTTATTAAAAAGCATAGATTATATTTATACTAGTAGAAGTTAAGACACATCTACTTGATGAGAGGACTACTTAATCATTAGGATCTGGTCTAAAAATACAGCAATGCTTACACTCATATTGTCAGAGATGGTACTGTAACTGTTCTCTTTCCATTTCAACTCCTTTTGTGCAAGGAAAAGATTTCTGCATAGAGAGATCATGCACATGTTTGAAAGAATTTACTCTGTTCGAGCATTTTTGTCTCAAGTCTTTTTTCCATATTAAAGGAAATACTGAATCATATAGGAGTTGATATATGAGTGATAAATAGGGAGCAGAAAAATCATAATGAGCATTTCTGTATTTTCAGAAGGAAAATGCAGAAATTGTCAACTTTCATTTGGTGCAATTTTTAAAGTGCTAATAAAAGCTATGGCATCCTAAATTTTTTTCCACAGTAGGCCAATCTGCCATTGAATTGCAGTCTTAATGAAGGCCTCTTGAATTTTACTCTATACTAATGAAATACAAAAAATTGCAAGAATAAAGCAGATCTTAAATATCCCTGTACATTGTTGTGCGTTTTATGTGCAGGTGTACCTTACATTCATTTATTCAGCTATCCACTGCTACAATGGGAGGAAGATTATTCCTTACTTCTACCCAGTGTAGGATTTTGCAATCAAAATTAATAGCAAGGACAGTTTTATGACAGCTACTGCACCCACAGATGCTGTACATAATCTTGCGACCAATTTCTAATTATTTTTTTTTAATCACAGACGATAGTGACAGATGGCACTTTGGGAAATTCAGCATTATGGGTGGGGGCAGCTAGGAATAATGACAAAGATAGATGTAAAGCAACATGCACATCAATATTTTGCCAGATTTGTTTCTATCAAGTGATAAGGAAACAATGTTTTGACTATAACTTACAGCAACAGCTAACACAATGTTTGTTTTCCTTCTTTCTTTGGAAGGAAATTTCTATTACTGTCCATTCCTAAAACATGCTGGAGTGTAAAAAAAGGTAACACAGCTCCATTGCCATTTAGTGCAGTGACAGCCAACAGAGGGTGGTAACAACACATGGGGTCAGAGACCCATTGAACACAAGGGATGAAAATATTTGGAGTTTCCCACCACAATCACATCCCCTAAAGGTCTGTTTTCCTGCTTTTCAGTGTCAACCCAATATGAGAAGCACAAGCCTGCAGGTAGCATGGAATTAGGAAAATTCTCTTATTAGCACTAATTAGCCCAACTGTAGCTCTTACAACATGTCACACACACCACTCACCATTTTCCATGATTCACTTGCTAGGCGATTACCACTATTTATATATTCAAAGTACAAAAATGCATGGGCCAAAACCCATCATTGAAATATTTCCTGACAAGAGAACAGGTGCATTTCCACCCCAGCTACAGCACACAGCCCAGGGATTTAAATACAATTTCAAAATATGACTAAAAAGACCCTACAACTCATATGAAGTCTGTAGTCAACGAGGCCCTGCCCTAATTACCTCTTGGGCACAGGGTCCTCTACACACCCACGTTTCACTAGACTTGCAAAGTAACTTAAGGTTTTGTGTGAATTTCAGTGATGCTGCTTTCTCTACTTCTACTCTGCAGAAGGTGCTCAGGGCTGGTGCTGCTGAGGTACCAATCTGACCTGCACCAGGCAGAGCACAGCTCTACCCAGCCAGGCATGGCATGCACTACATTTCTGCTGGCTTTATACTTTTCTGCTGGTTTTATGCCAAATCTTTTGAAAAGCCTGAGTAACTCAGATTAATGATGTCTGATCTAGTATAAGGTCTGCTGGGATAAAGTGGCCACTAAAAATATTAAGGCAGTATTGCCCCCACTGGCTTTTAAAGCATCAGATATAAAAGTGTGGATGAGCAGACTTCAGGGCTTCCTCCTGTCTGGGAAAGGTAATTAGGCTCCCTTCCTATAGGATGACATGTTTTACTCTCCAGCCACGCCTTCCTCTGCACTCTTGCCATTTCCTGAGGGGGCTTTTTGATATCATAAGCCCTCATTTAAATTGGATCATTGGAGCTCAATGTTGTATCAGTTCTTTACCCTGGAAACAGAATCAGGCCATAGAGTACGTGTAAGGCTGCTCTTGCCAGCTGTGAATACAAGTGGAGTTTCCCATATATAATTTTTATTTTCTCAGTTGCTAAGTAGCAAGAGTTAAATTCTCTTCCCTGATCATCACACAGGTTCTCTTAAAGTCTGTTCAACAGTATCTGCTTGTATTAAACTCCAGTTGATGTCAATAGGGGTGCTGTAGTCACAGGGAGAGCAGGATGACTTTGAAGTAATGTGTTATGTGTTCAAAGAAAAAAAAATTAACCCTTACATTTTCAATGTTCCCCTTGCTTCTGCTTTATCAGAGTTGCTCTATAATTTCATGGTGTTGAACACAACTTCTCTTCTTTTTAATATATTGAAGTTCTGCAGGGAAATTAAAAAGGCACTCATCAGAGAAAGAGGAATTTAATAAACAAGAAAAACAATATATATTATTATGTTTAGTCCTTTCTAGATTACCTGACAAGGATATTGTCACAGAATTCTGTTCTGCTCTAACCCATCAAGTAGTTGAGCACAAATACAACTCCAAATACTGTTCTACATACAGGCCAGGCCATTATGCAGAAACCTCAACTCAGTGGTTACAGTAGCTTCCAGTTTCATACTGTACCATGACCAGTGGTAGCAGAAAGGAAACCGGTAAGCAGCATATTTCTTAAAAAAATTAAAATGAATTAGCAAGCCTCAGATGTAGAGGGAAAAGAGTACAAAGATTAAAAGTCACTAATCAATCTATGCAGAGTTTGAATTAATTAGAAACTAATCCTATATAGGTTAAAAAATGAAAGAGGAAAAAGATAAAAACTATGAGTGAAATGAACAATAAAAAGCACAATGAAAATCAATTCCTTTTTCATAAAAGCTAGCCTTCCTAATTCATTTCCTGTACAAATTTCTTGCAAGACTAATTTAAATTACATAAGTAACTACCCAATCTTCCACAGGAATTCCCTGTCTCACACTTCCGTCTTCTTGCTCCAGCTGATCTTTTCATACATGAAATAAAACTCCCCTAGTGGAAAGGTGGAAGAGGAAACATGCCTGTCTTCCAGGGATGCAATCAATAAGCACTGTCCTATTCAGAGCAGCTAAGAAGTATTTCAAAGGTAATCCCAGCTTGACTAGGAAATGCCAATGGGAAGACCCTAGAAGAGCAGGTTTTCACACCTGAGAACCAAGGAATTTGAAGGAAGACAACTCTGAGGATGCTGATTATGGGACATTAATTCTTTGACATTTTTGTTACTCTAATGGATCAGTAAGTTTAGGTAGAAATACCCAGCACAAGTTGCAGTTTGGTGAATGTATGAAAAACCCACACACTGAGTAGCAGAAGAACAGAGCCCCCGTGGGCAGCACTGCAGGCAAGGTGCCCGAGGCCACGCTGCATCCTGCACAGCTGTGTGGCAGTGTCCCCTGCCAGCACCAGGGCTGCAGCACAGGCATGCAGCCCACAGCACGGGCATCCCACCCTCCCACTGCTGCTCCAGGGTCAGCTCCTTTCAGAAGCAGTATTCCACCAAAATGTAACCATTTTAACACCTGCCCACCGTCCAGAGCAGGTGGACAACCCCATGGCTCTGCCAGGTTGTCACCTGCCAGGCACTGGGGCACGTCCTGGGGAGCTCAGGACTCACAACCTGCACCTCCAAAACGACCTCTGCCTGTTACACCAGCAAAGGGCTCAGCCCATTTCAACTCTCTGTGCTTGTGCCAACGGGAGTTTTCTCTCTCAGCCCAGTTTGTATAATCACCAATTATGTCAAAATTGCCTGACGATTTTTTCCTAATTAGAAATATTTCTATTATCTACTCCACAAATAGATGGCAATATAAACTTAAGCTTTTTTTCCCAGGGCACAAAGAAAACTTACATTTCCTTTAGCTTTTCAGTATCAAGGGAGGCAGCTAGCAGCAATATCAAAGTCTCTACCTGACAGAGAACACAGAGTATATTTTAATATTATTAATATTACTTGAATAAAGCTTTTTTACATACCAACAACCATGAGTACATTGAAACCTTAGCTGGATTAAATCCCTTTAGTTGAGCGTGGGTCTGATTTGAACAAAGACTTCCAAAGGGAGCAAAACAGGTAACATGACAAGCTGGTACCTTCTCAGAACCAGGATGGGGATGGAATATATGAAGGAGAATTTGCCAGAACTTCCAGGGTTAGTGAAAATCATCTGCTTCAGATTTTGCTTTCTGCTCTTTGTGAGACGTGCTATGAGGTTTCCAGCAGTGTATCATGAGCTCAGGGTTTTTTAGGGGACCTGAGTCAATTCCAACTGGCCACACCTTAAACGATTTTCCTCAGTAACTGCTCAGAAATGTACAATAATGAAGCTGATGTTGCCATTCAAAAAAATGCTTAAAATGTTCTCCATTTCTATTGATCTGATGGGCAATGTTACAGAACTATCACTAAATTATCTCTCAGCAGAGAACCAAACAATAAGATTAGTGAGTTAATAGTGATATTGAATTAAATCAGTATTAATCTGCAAAACAAATATAGCAGATAATTAAGTCACAAGTGTAAAGCAACAAGCAGTCTTTGTCTAACAAAAACTGGAAACCGAAGAAAATAGCTTTTCAAAAAACCCAAGAAATGCCAAATAACTCTGAAAGAATAATGAAAAAGTGTAAATAAGATTTCCCCTGGAAGAGTGAAATGGGTAACACCACAAATCTCTATTTTGGTTCTAAACATCAGCTTGGGCCATCTTGCATGAAACAAGTCCAAAGAGTAGTTCTGGAAGCAAACTGCATTTTTTAAATGCTAAATGAATCTTCTCCTCTGGCTCTCACTGCTGTTATGGACACTCAGATTTCTTTCCCCACTTCACCCTCTGCAGAAAGCTGTTAATAAGCTGCTATGCATCAGATGGTTACTATATCCAGAAATTAGGAGAGGTAGGACTGAGACAGACAAGATAATTTCCTCAGCTATTTTCAGCAGTTTCTTGACAACCTTACCAGCAACAATACCCTCATTCATACAACCATGCTCTCAGAGTGCTGGAAATGAATTTTAGTAGCTAGTGACAGTCTGAGGCATCTTACTGAAGAACTTAAAACAGGGAAACAGCTGCATATCTCAAGTGTGTAAAAAATTATAGTTTGGGGTTTTTTATAAAATCTCAAGTGCTTGTTTGGATGGATTCTGTCATACAAGCAGTGCCGTTGATTGCTGAAATATACCAAGTTTTTAGTCAGTAGCTCTAAGAGTATGTTCAGAATGACCTAAAAACCAAGTCAAGTTTTGAATTTTGTTTGGTTTTGGTTTGTTTCGTGTGTGGCAGCTTTTTAGATTATTTAGCTTTGGTTGGGTTTGTGGGCATTTTTTTGTGGTGGTTTTTCTTCTTGTTTGTGTGGTTTTTTGTGATTTTTGGTTTTTTGAGGGGGGGTTTTGAAGTTTTATGGAATCACTTTTACCTTGTTTAATTGACGAGTGTCCAACACAAAGCTATAAACTCCCTAAACAAAGACTTGCTGCTCCAGTAGGCAACTAACATTTAGGATGAGACAAACATCTGGTTACTAGTTAACATACTGACAAAGAATATGAACTGTAGCATAATTAGAACACAGAACTGGCTATTTACCATTGCTCTCCCCACGTTTAGTGCAATTATACTTTAATACATGTGCAGTATTACAGTTTAAGTTTTCCTCAAGTGTTGGGCTGTGTGTGACCAGACCCCCAGACACATTCTGATATACTATAGGAAAGAATCAAGAGCTGGAAAAATTCACCACTGAGGATTAAATCACCTAGCAAACTTGGTAGCTTTTCTCTCCTGATTCCTCCTATTTCAGGATAGGAGTTTCCCCCACAGGAAGACAAAAAGCCCTCAAGCACAGTCTGGTTCTGAATTACCCTCCAAATTCATAGACTGGAGAGAGACTTTAGTCTGAATCTTGGTAACATGACATTGATCCCTAGCTCATCACAGAAGTGCAGCCACTTCCACACTGAGATTTCACATCACAATCGTTAATCACACAGGTTTAAGACAAGATAATATATCACCAGTTCTCTGGCCCACATAAAGCAGCTGCTATGTTTGCATCTGACCACTCACTGGTCTGATATTGAGTGCCATTTATGAGAAGGCAGAAGACAATGAGTCTACTAAATCTGTAGTACTTTAATAAGGCACTAATTTGAATTACACTCCTAATGGCACCTAGACATGTCTAAGGATTTTATCGGTATTAATGTGTTTTTTATACATTAACCTGTACATACATAAGATATTTACTCTCAAAAAGCTCAAATGCTAATTATTTAAGCTGTCACTAAGTAAACCCTGGTTTGCCCTTCCTTACCCCCCCACAGAAATCAGTTCCCATACTGCACAGGACAAGGTGACACCATTAAACAGAAAAGGCATTTTGTTTGCAATAGGCAATTTCAATTTACTGCTGCCTGAATTTATATTTTGCATAGCTCTCCCTCAAATCCTGGTGAGGTTTTAGCCAAAAGTTTATTGTTTTCCTGCCAGTGACTGAAACCTGAGTTGTTTAATTTTACTCACGCTGAGCAATTAGCTATGAAGATGTCAACGAGTAAGAAAAAAAAAAAACAAAAAAACAAACAAAACAAAAGCCAAGTAATCAGACTAGCCAGAAAGAGGAGGCAAGAAAAGGAGTCTTTGGTAATTTTGAGAGCAAAGTTGCTCCACACTTCACCAGTAAACTGAATTGTCACACACCTCCTTTAGCCAGCAGGAGAAAAAGAAAAATTTCAGCCCTTAGTTTATTGAAAATTGCTCAAAGTAAATCCATTTGTTTTAAATTGCTACAAAACACAAAAGTTGCAAAAGCAGGTGAAAATATATTAAGTTTTCAACACTGTTTATGGTGACTAGCTTGAAAATGTTCATACCCCTTTAGAAACTGAGAAGCAATTTGAAGACAATAAAATTTCTAAAGCAAGACAATTCTTCAGAAGTTTAATTTTATTACAGTTGGTGATTTTACCTCACACACAATTTATTATTTTAAAGCAAGAAATTAGATAAAAGCATTAGCTACTTCCTACGTAGCATGGCCACCTTACTTCCAGATATGCCAAAACAAAACATTAAATTGTGCTCATTGCAAAATAACTTTTCCATCTCTATCACAAAGACCTCAGGAAAAGTGTTTATATTCTGCTTCACCCTACATGCATTAGTGAAGATCATTTGTTGTGAAGTTCTACAAAAGAAGAGAAATTTAGTCCAAGGAACCAATTTTTCCTTCTCTACTAAAAAATGTCATATATAGTTCAATAGTAAAATTTTAACTATTTCTAGCATCCTGTGTCTACATCTATAATACTAAGCCATCTGAAAGGAGAACCAAATGAGCACCAGACATGTGAGCTTCACTGCTATGTGACCCATGAGGTAATATAGTTCTGGTAACAGTCAATTAATTTAACAAAAATATCAGAGAGCAGAGTTTTGGCAGCCTGGAGTAGGACTCAATTACTCTGGCGAGCTGGGAAAAAAACACTCCCTTCAAAAACCAAACCAAGTCCTACCCCCTTTCTACAGTTTGAAATAAAACATGCCTGGACACACACGTGCTCTAAAATCTGCATTTCATATTTGGTGACTGGTACCACCTGCTCTCCCCTTCAGCCCAGTATTTAATGGTGCTGCAGTTTGCCAAGGTCTGAACTCAGCAGAGCATTCATGGAAGGACTGGTCAGGGAGAGAATGGAAAGATTTGTCAGCTGAGAACTTTGGGCTGTCAGCTCTTTGCCATGTGCTAAGACACAGTAGCTACAGGGGAAACCTGTGCTCATATATACTCATGTTTTGTCAAGGCTTTGCAGAGAGCACAGCAGTAGATCTCTCATTGAGCAGCACGTGACAGATACAGCAGAAAAATGCAGCTTTATGTTACAATAATTTAAAAAAATCATGAAACATTAGGTTCTAGGGTAGCTTGCAGCTTAATGTTGACAATGAAGAATAATTTGAGACTTAAAATATGCTCATTTATTCTCTTCTCAGCTCTATACACAGTGCCTCATCACTTTAAGAAAGACCTCTCCCTCCTAAATCACATTATTTCCATTACTTAGGGAATTACAATATTTGTACAGTTTATACACATGTAATAGAATGGGATTTGCATAATATTAAAGGCATTAGTGCCTTGATTAGGAGAACCACCTGCACAACCTCTCAAGTATTAGTTTCTGGTTATTCTTTTAACCCAAGCTTTTCCATCTCCTATGTTAAAGCTCCCAGTGAACTGCCAAGTTTTATCTGGGCTACAGTGACAGAAGCTGGCCCTGCTTAAGGCTCTGTTAATCCCAAAAAGCCAATGTGTGAGGACATGAGATCATCTTGACTCACAGGAGACCAGAGACACCATGCTCTGTCAATTCTGCTGCCAGGACAGCAACATCACAGATGTGGTGCTGTATATGCTCCTCGACCAGCTAAGCAGAGAGGGAAATAAGAGACCAAAGTCATCCTGAACCTTGCATGGAGAGCAATGCTGTGTACTTTTAAGACAGACACATTCTTTAAATCCTAGTGCCTTAAAACCCTGAATTAATTTGTTAATGAGATAATCTATTTTCACACCTGTGGAAAGGCCTCAAATAATATTTTTATTCTGTAAATCCTTATCTTGGGGGGAACTGGCTTTCACTGCCATCAGCTCACCAGGTGCCCTAGCTCTCTGAGGTACAAAAGACAGAAAACAGAGCAGCCTCTGTTCTAGAGCTCTCTGTTTGGTACATAAAGACACTGCAACTAAAGGAAACCCATTCAATAGTGTTGTAATATTTGGGCTCACCATTTCTGGCAGGCAACCCAAGACTATGTACCTATGTCAGAGAAGACCAACATAGGCAGTTATTTCAGAGGAAAGAGTGAATTTTCACTTAGTGCTTACATTTGGTGCACAGGAAGGGGCTCAATTATGCAAAACACTGCTCATCATCTCAAAGACTCTGCAGAGTTTGAACCCTGATAATTGACAGTGCCACAGCTTAGGATGACAAAAATCCTTTCACACAGATTCACAGGGAGAGGTAGCGGGCTGTTTTATACATGGATTTAGCTGTAAAAAATAAAGCAGGCTATCTCCTAAAAATGCAAATCCCACCTTACAAACCCTCAACACAGGTTCTTCAGATAGGCACTTGAAAAACTCCAGAAAACAAAACAAAAATTAAATCGTAGTCCTCAAACTTCCCAAAAATAGTAAAGGCTTCAATTTCTGCTTATTTTTGCTCAATGTCTTGTTAATCCAACACAGGCTAGAACAACTAAACCTGATACTTAGCTTCCCAAGGGAAAAAAAAAAAACCAAAAGAAAAAACCCACACATTCTCCACTGGAACATGAATCTTCCCCCTCAGGAATTCTTGTTGCCAGGTTTTCACAGATCAGTTTATAAGTTTTTGGTGCTATAGATCAGATAAGAGAAGCAAATAACATCAAAATACCTGTAATCTACCAAAACAGTTTTGCTTCTTGCATGTTTCTGTTGATTCATTACGGTGTAATGATCAGCAGAGTTTTATCTCCAAACTATCTCCCTCTCCACAGAAATTTTACTCAACAAGTCCTCTTGAGATCAGTACAGAAGTCTGATGTGCCCCTACAGGCAGTGTGGTACTAAAAGCATTTGTGCAGGTACAAAACCTGCCAGGGATCCCTGCAGGACATCACTTTCCAAGAAAACATTCAAGACTGCCCTTGCAGCAGGCAGCCAAGGCTATTACAGGATATTTAACTCAAAGCCAGTTGCCTTACCTCCTTTACTACATGCTGCTTTATTTACAAATCATTAACATCTTTAAGTGAAGAAGAAAACATGCATCTCTGTGGCAAAAAAAAGGAGGAATTTCTCTTACAAGGCTATAGCTCTATTACAATATTTAAATAATGCTATGATTGTCTATCACACTATTATTAGGTTAATATTATGATTTCACTTTGTCAGTTCAGTAAAATTACATATTGATGTCTTGTTTTTTCACAACAGCTTACCCTGCTGTGTTTATTTGGCTTGGCAACTGGATTTCAATTTTTAAATAAGTGTGCAAGGTGGAAAGAATTAATTCCATTAAGTAATCTTTTATAAATAAACAAAGGGGATCACAAAAAAGTATTTTTCTGATGTCTTGAGATTTTCTGAAGTTGCAGGAAGCTCTTCAAAAGGCAGAGAAAATATTATCTCAAACTTGATGCTAGGAACGGAAAGAGAAGAATGTAAAAATTAAATCTCTTCCTTCAATGCATTAAGACAAGATGAATACTTATTTTCCTAGTCCAGACATCAGGTAGTCACAACAGAATTACAATTTATTGCACTAAATCTACGTGTAAAGCAGAAAAGTCAGGTGCTCCTATTTTCCAGTAAAAAGATACATACTTTCTAAAGTGGATACTTTGCATAGTACCTGTGATCTCCATATGGTATATTTGTGTTTACACAGTGGATAACTATTAACTAATAGATTTAGTATTCTTTCCTTTAAGTTTTCTTCTAGAAATATTATTTAATGCTCTGCTAAGAAAAAAAATAAACCCAAACATCTTTAGGTGACAATTTTGTCATAAAGAGCAAATTTCTTAATCCTTTACATTGTGAGCATATATAACTTTTAAACAGTTATTATATAACTTTTAAACAGTTATATTTAGGACTGTCAATTATGGATAAGAAGTACATAAACCAGATCACGTGTTTTTTCCTCCAAAATTTCATTTCCTTTGTAAGACAGAACCTATCACTTGCATTTCCACTGAGGATGTAACATGCATCATGAGCAATCTTATGGATATTGTTAGTCTCATTTGCTCAATAAGAAAACAAGTATGTGAAACAGCAGATTTTAATTTTTTAGAATGAAAAATTCTACTTGCAATTGCTTTTACAAGGCCATCACAGAAACACCAGCTCCTGATTCCTAAACAAAGGACACCACACTTTGCAAGTGCTGTAGCTTAATACTTAAGACAAAGTAGCAATAAATCTTTTTAGTTCTATTAAAATACCTCTGCACTCAATTCCTCACTGTATTAAAATCACTTTAGAAGGCAGTTGTTTAGCTTCTCCTTCTGTCTCCTGATCATATTTCTTCCTCTTTTCAAGAAGATGACAAGTGGCATAAAAATACTGCTGTATGGGGAGGTTATAGAACATATCACAGATGTTATTGAGTAAAGAATGCAAAAGAGGGCTGGGGGAAACAAACGCATGCTGAGCAGACTCATAACTCAACTCTACTTGACTCTTACTTTTATTAGGAAAAAAATGATCACGGTTTTATTCTTTTAATTGACTTTTTTTAAAATATCCGACTAATTTTTTTCCTTGTTCTTTGTGTCTGTTTATAGCCTATATCTGCCAGGGTAACACCAGCAAGAAGCACATCCTGAGCTCTCCTGCTAATCTGCTGCCAGCAAGACAAATCTCTAGCACTAGTCCATTCAGAAATTCAAAACACAGAAGTTACAAGCTGAATATATAATCAGGCATAATTTAGTAAGAATTTTC
This sequence comes from Buphagus erythrorhynchus, assembly GCA_013400855.1. Taxonomy (NCBI): domain Eukaryota; kingdom Metazoa; phylum Chordata; class Aves; order Passeriformes; family Sturnidae; genus Buphagus; species Buphagus erythrorhynchus. Next base: position 68,850 of record VZTT01012898.1, on the reverse strand, counting down.
TCTATAAAATTACTATGGAAATAACATTTATTAAAATGTATGTTAAAGTTCTCGAATGACATCGAGAGACTTAATACACAAAGATTTAATTGTGATGATTTACAATGAATAATTTTTCTATTTTACTGTCCTCAGCAAGAGGAAGAAGGGCTGTGTTGCACACAGCACTTCATTCAGCACAGGGCAAAGCTCTCCAGAACAGCGATGGTTTGGCTGTGCCTGGCAGCAGCTCAGTCAGCTGGGCAAACCCCCCCACACTATGCAAGCAGTTTCTTTCCAAGATAATTAGAACTCACAGAAACCACCAAACATTAACGAGCAAACAAATACACACGAGAGAAAAGAATTCAGGCATATTGAGGCCAAATATGCCCAGAGCACCAACAAATGCTGTGAGCACATACCAAAGAAAGAATCTGTGGCATCTGAAAGACAAATAATCACTCTGAGATGTTCAACTTGTTGGCAGCTAAAAAGTCTGCTAAACCCCAGAAATATGCAAGGTGTAAAGGGCTTCAGCTTTGTCAGAGCTGATTTTCCACATGGAAGCTGGCTGGGTTACAAAAACACACTCAGCTGACAGTACAGTTCAAGTGTCAATTAAGATAAGACATCAAACAATTTACTAGTAATTAAGAAGGTACTCAGACATGACAAATAGATTTGCTACTAAAATTTGGTCATAGTCTTAAAGGATTTCTTACAATTGTCAGAGTGGAAGAAAGACTGAAAATTATGAATATGGGAAAATGAGAATCCAAAACAAATAGAGCTGAAATAAGAAATATAGTGAGGTTGATTGCTATATAGCCCTAATATTACAGAAGACATGAACTGAATCTGGACTTGAAACAAAGTTCAGAGTTAAGAAGAGAGCCTTGCCTCTGACCTAACCAGTAGCTAGAATTTTCTCCAACATGTTTTATATCTCTTTTTTCAGAATGCACTATTACTTACAAACTGTTACTTGTTACCTACCTGCTAGTTATAATTTTGTAATTCATATAAAAATGTCATGATTTCTGATTGAAATACTGTAAAATTTCTAATAAGGTCTTAACTTGTCTATGTATTTGTATGTAAAAATGTAATTAGGAGAAGACTGAATTTCTTGAGGATATTTTCTGTTCAATTTCCTTTCTCCACTACATCAAGCCCTATAACTTCAAGGCAGGCACGTCTATTAATTTAACTGACACTCAGTATCCATATGCCTAAATTAATACTTTCATTTGGAAGTGGGCTTGTCTCAGCTGAAAGCAGGTCCTTGGTAAGCTGGTAAGCATAGCTTATTTTTGTATCCCTCACAAACAGGGCTTTGGTTGTAGACTCAGACTCCCTGGAAATGTCACTACAGACAGGTAGAGGCCTCAGGCAGAGATCAAGGTCCTGTTATCTTCAGCATTTTGTAATCATACACTAAGGGATCA
>VZTT01012898.1:3147-36676 GCA_013400855.1 Buphagus erythrorhynchus | reverse complement strand
CACCTTTTCACCTATTTCATCTCATCCTTTCTAAAAGCCAGCTCATAAAAACAAAGAACTGATCAGCTGCAAGTTATGACTCAAGATGAAATCACCTCATCCCCACAAGGTGCTGAAAGAATAATTGGAACACATTTCCAGGAAGAAATGTCAGCCTCTGTTTACTGAAGAAGGCTGCTTGGAACAGTCTGTCTGCCACTTAGAACAGCACAAGATCATCTGCTTTGGCATCCCAAATCAACACATTAGAAACCAGTCCCAGTGCTCTTAATGTCACTCTCTGGAGCAAGTGAGATGGTCACTAGGCCACAGGCTGACACCTGAGAAAAACTCAACAATTCACAGGATTTAAACATACGAACTGCATTGGAAAAGTGTTAGACAAAGTTGATCGTTTCTGTCATGTTACTAACAAGAGTTAGCTTGGTGCCTTTCTTCTCTTGTGCTCAGATTAAGTTTAGGAAATTTGGCTACTGATGTGAGGAGAATAACAGAAAATGGGATGGTTATCAGAACAGCTGCAACTTTGAGCTTCATCTTACATTGTATCCAACACTGATCAGGTAACATTGAATTAACTTGAAGCTGTAATGCAGACTGAGTACATTCATAGTGATAGAACTCTCAATGAGACTAGACTGACTGCAAAAATTTCAGCAGGTCAGCTGTAATGAAGCAGTTGAGTCATTATATTCCCTACTTTTGACCTATAGTCCCAGTATATTTTAGAGTATATTACACTCTGGCATTTTAATTGAGAAAATTAATCTGTTCTTACAGCAGTAGAAAGGTTGAATGGTTTGCAACAGTTCAGTTTGCCCTGCAGTAATATTCTAATCCATTTTTTCTTATCTCAACCCTCTACAAGGCTTGCATCCCAATAGTATAGAGTTTACTAACATGTCAATGGCACTCCCTTCCTTTCCCCCATCAGCCAGGGAAAATATCCTAATATCTAAGATGCATTTCCCTACCACATTTATATGTATTGTTACCCTTCGTTTAATTCTCCAAATATACCTCTTTTGCATACATACATATTTGAAGGACCTACAATTTCATTTGTTACATCTAAGACTGATGCTCTTGCTTAAGCTTTTTTTAAAACTTGAAGTGATGCATCGATAATAAAAGAAATGAGACTTCTGCAAATAGGCTTAAGACCTAAAAATATTGAGGCTTAGTGCTTCTACCAGTGTAAGTCAGCATACTTCCTTTGATAAAGCTCTGTTAGTTAACAACAGCCAGGATCCAGTCCCACCTGGATTGCCTCTAAAGTAGATAAAAGTAGTGCTGAACTCTGAGGCATGAGCCAGTACCAAAGAGATTTCAAAGAAACTGCTTATGTTTCCCCAAAGTTAAATTCAGATTCAAGCTATCCACTACTTCTAAAGAACCTTCCTTTTATTCAAGCACAGTAAATCCTTGATGAACTTGCTTGAAAAATTGTACACTGAATAGTCCAATAGATACACTTCTGTTTTGCAAAGGTATCAAGGAACAGTAATTATATACTCTTACTCTGAAACACCATGATACTTGATGTAAAAGTGAACATAGCTCTGAGCAGTCCTTTTATTTAAGAAAAATGAGAACTTGTCGAACTAAATATCATAATCCTGCATAGTCTGCTCATAAAATGAAATACTATTGAAAACTGGCTGAAGGTTTTGCTATACTACAAGATAAGATCTTGGCAAATAAAGCTGCTGCAAGTGTTTGAGAGGATCTTATGCATGTGCTGGATCATGTAACAGTTTAAGGCACTTCCTTCCATTAAAGAGCTGGAAGCTCTTTCTGTAACTAACACTTGAATTTTATTTTAGGCTGTGTAGGAAATATTCTTTTGCATTGCAAAATCCTTCAATACTGTACTTCACCAGAGGTTAGAATAAAGTTTACTTGCTTGTTCAATAATGACCAAGAACATTAATTTTCTGTGCTGGTGGGAAAAGGTGCAATATTGCCCAGTATTTAATCTGCTAGCTATGTTTCAGCAGTCTCACAACAGAAAACAGAACAAATTAAAAGGCTTGAGTCCTACTCCTGCAGACAGTCTGTGCACAGTCCCATGCAGGAAGTGACAGTGTGAGCTGAGCTCCCAACCCTCAGGATGGAGGCCAGGTGAACCTGCCTCCAGAACCCTGCTAACACTCCTATCAGTTATAAATGCAGTTCAACAAAAAGAGTTGCTTTTCACTCAGATGTAGCAACAACAACAAACATCCATCCTTATCTACAAGAGGCAACGTACACAAAAGTGCAGTACAAGGCTACAGGAAAGTAATTTTTATTTCTTGTAGACAACTGAAATGGGATTCCAGACAGTGAATGATACAGCCCTTCCTCTTTTCGGTATCTTCAGCTTTGTGAACAGCAGTCTAGCTCAACTATTTGTAGATGATGTATAAAGGCTGCTGCTGAAGGACTACAGATCAGTTATCAAAAGCATCATCTGAATATGTACAATCCCTGCTAGAATATTCTAAGACTTATCCTTGGGGCAAGTTTATCTGCCAGATGAAATATTTCAAACAATTATACAACTACAGAAACATGTATGAAAAGGTTCATTATGGATTATTAAATTTAAATTCATTCTTCATTGCTTCTCAATCTCCTGGGTCACTCAAGTATAACTATAGCACTCAGAAGCCACCTTTTTTCAAACCTTAATAGAAATAATGTAGCAGGTTTCATAGATGCAACATCCAGAACTTATACACTCCTGACTACAACTTAGGGGTTTTTCTTTTTTTTTTCTTCGCCTTCTGTTTCCTTGATAGTCTCAGGTCTTCAGGGATTTTGTTTCTTAATTTGGGAGGGGCTGGGAATGCATGTGTGCTGAAGAATACTATGCTATTTGCATAATTTTGGCCATTGACTCCAATGAGAATGGGGTAGAGCCAATAAGGCATGTTATCATAAAAGCAGTTTGCAAACTGTAACTGCTCATTCTTCCCACACTGCTAGGAAGGCACGATTAGTGATGCCATTATCCTCACCTTACGCTGCAGAAAGAATTGTAATGGAGGCTCAGAGACTGCCAAGGGCCTCCATGGGAAGCAGCATTTGTACAAGAAAATAGACTCAGAAAGAAGCTCCTGGCTGACAGGGCAAAAAGCTCTTTTCATTACTCTGAAAAGAAAAGCAAGATTTAACACTAAGAATAAGTCTGTCAGGTGTTTAGGTGGAAAATTAAGCTAGGACAAAGACAGTAATAAAGTAAACGCTTTAATCATCTTATTGGTATCTAGCTTTAACATACCAAAAAGCATCTGTACTTACATAGATCAAAATAATGTGGTGAAAACAATACACACTTCCACACACTCACATTTCATCTGCTGAGAACACAAAGGTAATGTCTTAACTTCGTGTGTAAGTTTTAAACGTTTTAGAAACTTAAGCAACTTGAGTTACATGAATCAGTACAATAAAGTACATGAATTAAATTGCCCATTCATATTTACATACATGCTTGGCTATGAATAACCAATAGAAAAGATATAATAAGCATTAGTGCCACACAAATTGCTTTGAGCACTTTGTTCAAAAAATTTCACTGCTTTAACTAGGCTAGTGTTTCACTCCTTTGTAGTCTGTGTCTAAGCAAATCTTTCCTCCCATGTGCATTCAGATTTAAACATGAGATTAGTCATATTTAATCAAGACTGCGTTACTGTTTGCCCCCGAAAAGATGACAGCAGCATGGAAGGTTTATTCTAAAAATTTTACTCCTGTAAGTCAGTCTAAAATTAATGCAGTTCCATTGCTTAAATCCACAGAAATTAATATAAAGACTCCTTTTATAGGCCTGATATNGAAATATACTATAGGTGAAGTCCAAAGAGTTCTGAAACCACTAAAAATTAGCATTTCCCCTTTATGGCCCACTTCTCTCTAAACACATTTCCTTTGTCCACTGATAAGTCGAGGCATGTAACTTCCTCTTTCAAAGTATGGCCTTTGCATAGTTATGAGGAACTGTCCCAGTAGCTCAAACAAAAGTAGTTGTAACATTCAGAATTTGTCATCTGACCAAAACTTGAACATTGATGCTAGGTGGCAATGGATGGGTCAGAGCTACCTATTCCAAATCAAGTTAATAACCCCTCTGCAAAGGAGCTAAACTACTTCTATATTGTATTCAACTTGAGAATCCATAAAAACACCAGGAGGGCAGTAAGGGGATGGACATGGGAGCCTTTGCAGGGAGGGAGGAGATTGGCCATAGCGGCACCACTGGGGAAGGGGGGATTCTACACTAAGTTAATGCACACATGTATAAACTACACTGCTGCTGAGCTGCAGCATTCAGAGGCCTCATGAAAAAAGGATTAACCACAAGTTAGGCATACAGTTTGTCCCCATACAGATCTCTGGAGTGGGCACTGTATATTTGGTGAAACAATGAACACAGGAAACAAAACTAACCAATGAAGAGATAATGGCAAGTGAATTAATAGGTAGCAAAGGCAAAGGGTGAAGGGATGTGCAAAAGAGCCAAGAGTGCCCAAATTTCAAAAGGCATTTCAGAACAGAGTAAGCATACCTTGCTCTTGAGCAAGCTATAAATAAGCACATGGTTAGTGGCATCACTGACAGCCAACTCAAGACAGAAATCACTGTCAGGAAAGTACATTTCTGTATGATGTAGCTATCTTGCTTGTACTACATAGGAAGCTGAAACACCTGACCTAAAATGAGGAGGAAGTGGCAGAGACAGGGCTCTAAGTGTTCAACTTCAGGTCAATACTACTGAAAATTATTCTTAGTTCTAAAAACCTAAACCCAAATTAGCAAACAATTTACATTTAAACAGATTTGCTGATATCTAAGCCTATTGCCTGTCTGTGCCAAGCTAGGATGTATGCAACCCAAAGACCAGTCTGGTGGTTTATAGCCAGATTTATTTGATCTTACAGCTTCAGCCACTGTGCATGCTAAATCTGTAAAAACCATATTATAATCAATATAAAAATAACTATAATAAGAAAAGTGTCTATCCTGAATTATTATAGCATAAGATCTATAATGGATCAGATAAAATGAGAATCTTTTCATTGCTCAACTATTAGTTACCATCTCAAGGACTGGACTATATAGAGGAGTGTTAATGAAATACAGATTGGCAATGAAAAAGCAGCTTCTCAGCAGCAGGCTGCCTGCTAACTCCTGTCCCATCTACAGAGATCCTCCCTGGCCTTCTGCAGCCAGCAGGCCAGCTGTGCTGCTCCACTTCTTACTGGATGCATTTCAGTATCAGAAAAATGAAACACTGCTTGGAATATAAACTGCCCTGGACAAGCATTGTCCTCTCACAGGCTGCTGGCCCACTTGAACACCCAGGTGTAACAGGACACTGTTGTCACCTTGCCTGCTGATAAAAGCAGGCAATGAACTTCAGTTGCACAACATTCCATTCAGCTACAGAGTACTTCTGGGGAACTGCTCAGAAATGGCTGCCTATCTAAGCCATGTTGCTTTGCTTTTTGTTCCTTCCTCTTTTTGATAATCATATCAATGCTCTCTGGCACTTGGATTACTCTGCCTTATGCAGATTTGTCTTGCAATTACACTCAGTGCAGTTTGCTGGGAGGCTGAAAGCTCCAGCTGCAAAGAGGCTGCACAGAGCAGCTGCTTGCCAGGAGCAGAAACCTTGGAAAGTAAGGAATGTAATTAATGATGCCTGTTCCTTTGACCAGGAGAACACTTGGACCCAAGATATGAAGCAGTAATTACTGAAGTGCACTTACACAACTGTGGAAAGGAACTCTAATGCAATAATGAGCAACAATATTCTACAAACTAGGTACATGTGATGCATCATTCAAATGATTACTCACACTGATCACAGGCAAAAAGAGGCAGAGATCACACACTCAAGGAAACAGTGCCAACCTGGCAGAAAAAAAACCTCCAAAATATTTCTAATGAGAAAGGAGACTTTTATATCTAGAGATGGCTGGGCTTCACAGGACACTATCTTCACAGAAATAATGGCTCTATCTGTATCTCCATATCCTGGAGATGCTAGAACAAGTCAGGTCTTGGCAGGAGCTATTTCTTTTATACTTTTGTGATGCTTTAAAGGTTATTGCCATTATTATCATATCTGTGAGCATTTCTTGGTGCCAATGAGGTCATAAAATGCCAGGCAATGGAAGTCTCACTTAATCTTCACTTTACAGTCACAGCATCTTTTAAGACAGAAAAGACACCAAGAAAAAGGAAATTCCCACTACTCTACCAGCCCATGGTATAATTGTCTTTCATGTACCTCAAAGTCTGGAAAGTACATGAGAAATACATCAGTATGAGAAATAAATCAGCATCTCAGGAATTTGAGTGCTCCAGGCAAGATGTGCCACTTATCAACAAAGTCAGGATTACTGTGCTGGACTGAATTATATAATTATGAGGAGAGAACACTTTCTGGAAGAGAAATCTCAAACTCTTCTTGACAGAAGAGTGCTCAGGGTGCTCACCTCAAACTTTGCTGTTCCACTGCAAGATCTATTCCACTAAAGATTCTTTTCCTTTTCTTGTGTCAACCAGAATTCAAGAAGCAAGGTGAAAAAGGGAAAGGTGTGGTTTTTGAGGAAGATGCTTAAGTTTCTCCAACTTGCTCTTGCAAGTTTTGGGTATGGTGGCAGCCTTCAAGTGTTGNAAAAAATTTAAAAAAAAAAAATCAGTGGTGGAAGCCATCAAACCTGCTCAGGACAGTTATTGTGTGTGATGCTTTTCCTAAGCTGAAGTACAGACTACACCAATCTAAAGGTCTGAGGTACAAAAAAACATACAAAAAAGTACACTAAAATCTCAAAACTCATAGGCGAAAACACCTTCCACAAAGCAGTTAAACCTAGGCTGAGGCTGTGGGATTACTCAAACCATGTTTGCAATGGCTTGGCAAGTTCCTGTGCAGTTGGTGGTTTGAGAAGGGTCCTTGCCAGTCCTGGACACAGACCTGCAGCAGGATGTCTCCACATCTGGCAGTATTTACTATTGCTCTCCTGCCTCTGGCAGGGAAGGGAGGAAGGAATGGGGACTGGCACATTGCCAGGGTTCTCTAGCTGGCCTAAGACACGAAGGGGGAATGGCTTTCCATCTTCTCAGCCACCAGCTCCAGCTGAGAGCTGCACTTTCATTTGCTGGCTTATCCCAACTCTATAATACTGTAGTTGACATGAGAGATTCATTTAGGCACTTCTGCTATCAGTGTTTTATTGCTTCCATAAGCACATCACAAACCACACTAAACCATCACAGTTTTTAAAAAGCAAAGTTATTCAGAAAGGGAAAAACCCCAAACAAAAACAGCCAAACCCAGAAGAACTTTAATTTTTTAAGAGTCTGATAAACAAATCATGACAAAAAGTGTACAGCTCCATCGTCTGAGACTACAGCTTTTCTTGGTGTCCCAGGGTGGAAATATCTTGACTTGTCAATTTTCCAATCTATCTATGCAGACATGAAAAAAATATAATGGCAAGTTAAAAAAGGAAAAAACATCTCTACAGGTAGGGGAATAAGGGTGAATAACTTCTAGCTTGTTCAAGGTAAAAGGCTCTCAACTCTCGAGAAAGATTGAGTGACGTGACCTTCTGGAGCAGAGCAGTAATAGAGAAAATGATGATTTACACTACTTGAGAAAGAGGAAGGGAGGGTGGAAGCAAGACCTAGTCAGCATAGTTTCCCATTTTGCCTTTCCACTTTTCCACATTTGGGCTAGTATATCTCTGAGAAGAGACAAAAGTAAAGTTATTTCTGATCTGCAGTGTTGCAGAGTTTTTCAGCAGATCTCCAAAACAATAATGAAACAAACCTCAATGGTCACAAATTCTTTCAGAGTGCACCTGAAAATATTAGGCAACGATCCTTACAAATGTCCACTGTAGGGTCTGTTAATGTACTCAGACCTTGCCTATAAAGTCTCAAGTTGGTAAGATTAAGTCAAAGACTTTTTTCAAAGTTAGCATTCATAAACTCAGTGTATTTTACAGGTTTTATATCTGATGAGATCACTTCTTGTTTTCCTCTGCTCCAAAGTGCACAAAACTCAGGCCAAATTCCATCCTCATTTAAAGCCAAACTGGTTGGTTTCAGATGGGAATAAAGCCCAGGTCAGAATTGGCTCTAGTCCTGTATTTCCTGACTGAAAGAGACGTGATCTCATCAGGGCATTAAAGATCCTCTATAAGATGAGTCTGCACCTGTCAAACACAAAGCTAGTGTGCACAAAATGAACCACATCCTACTTGAGTCCTCACAGAAATTGCAATATCCCACTCACCATAAAAATGGAAGGAAACCCAAGTGATACAAACAGCCTATTACACTGTTAGGGCAAGGGTAATTTGGCAAAATTTGCTGATGTTGAAAAAATTCTTTTTGCTCCCAAGAAGTACTGGGCAGACTCAGTTTGGCCAGAAAACACCTACCATGATGATTCAGGAATGCAAAAGAGGTGGAGAAGAATGTTTTACAAGGGTACCGATCAATAGGACACAGGGTAATGGCTTTGAACTGAAAGAAGTCTGGATTAGATATGAAACTAAACTCTTCACTGTGAGGGTGGTGAGGCACTGAACAGGTACCAGCAGAGAAGTGGTGGATGCCCCATTCTTGGAAATGTTCAAGGTTAGATTGGATGGGATTGGTCTAGTGGAAAGTATCCCTTCCTTACAGGGATTGGAACTGGATGGTCTTTAAGGCCCCTTCCAATCCAAACCATTCCATGATTCAAACTTGAAAGTTACTTCAATTGCCAAGGCTTAATGTACTTTGTACATCCGCTTCAGAGTTTTGCAGCAAATAGTATTTTTAAGGTCTTATTTCAACATTTTCACAAGGAAGATTTCCTGCCAGAAAGAATCAGATTTAATTCTTCTTTATATACAGAAAGTTTATAGTCATTGATCCAAATGAATACAGACTAAGTACTGAAACCACTGAAGGTACACTAATTCTTGGAGTATTTCTGTTGATGTACAAAATTACTTTTGACTGCAATTTTAAGAAACAGGGTAGGTGATTTCCTAGTGGATCAATTTTGGGATGACAGCTCCCCATGATCACCTTTTCAGCTTCCACTGGGAAGCTCCTATTTCTTCCCAGTGAGAAAAATTAGGTGCCTAGGACCTTGCATGCAACGTTGGGGCTAATACTGCCAGAGATGAGTACTGCTCTTTGTGTCATATTTGATTAGCAAGAACTCCCATAATTTGATCCTGCTTCTTTAATGTAATATCCTACTCAGTGGCAAGCAGCTAAACACTACTGATAATATTTCTAGACAGATTAGAAACAGCATTCCTATTTTGTGGTTTCCTTTCTCAGCTTTGGTCTTTCTGCATCCCAATCTGTTTGGCTCCCCACAGCTTTTCCCCACTTTCACCAATAGGAAACCTTGTAAATAATACAGATGTTCAACTGTCCCCTCCTGCTTCCCTCTGCACTGACCTTTCTACAATACCACATACAAGGCAGTCAGATTACAGACCTGTCATTCTACCACACAGCACTGGGAACCACTGTGGTGATGGAAACTGAAAATTCAACTCACATTTAAAGGCATTAAAGGTATAGGAGAACAAGTACAGAGCTTTCACTTTTTATTATGCCTGACTTTTCCACCCCAGTTCCTCAGACAAATTCCAACAGCACTGACCTATGTCAATAGCTACTTTTACCTTGCACTTGACTGTGTCACCTCCACTGCAGACTCAAATTGATCTACGATTCCCTTTTTCTCCTGTTAGACAGTAGCAGATTGCCCACACTCAGTTAATCTCAGTTAAGCAAGAAGTTCTATAGTTTGACATAAAGGCAGGAGTATCCCCACTGAACACCTTCCCTTCTTTTATCTCAAGACTGTCTGTGTTTTTCCCTACTATTTTGCCAGGTCTGAATCATCAAGTTTCTCAATGTGGTGTCCTGTTATAGCTTTATCAGTTAAAGGTACAATTGCATTTTATACACAGTAATCCTCACAAATTCTTTATAACACAAGAGTGGTATTCATGCTCCTTTTCTTTCTACTCAAAAAGATTTTATTTCCACTCTAATAGAGTTTCTACACAAACCTGATAAGAACAAAGCCCAATTACTATAACAGGACAACATACTCAAAACTCAAGAGCAAGGCTGATAAGCAGATAGATAACACTAATGAATAAAATTCCTGTCATCTATTAAATGGATAATAAAGGTATCCAAGACACCTGTAGCATTTTATAAAGGAAAACATTCAAATTCAAATACAGCATTTTAAAAAATACACAAACTCATGGTATATTAATTTTTCCCCTTTGAATTTGGATAAACAAATTAGCCAAAAAAATCTTTTGATGACAAATCTTACCTAGTTATATGAAACTACATAATGGAAATTGGCCAATGTAAGTATGAGAGATGCATCAGGTGAAGACTGCTGAACACTCAGATGTCACTGCATGCACAATTTGTTCACCAAAAGCATTATTGTACTTGACTTTCATCTGTCCTGACTAAATAAGTACACCTGTAAAGTGGAGCAAGGCTGAGCCTTGGGAAAGAAGATGTAGAAAGAGTCCAGCACAGCAGTTGTGGTTACAGCATCTCCTCCCAGAATTGTATTTAAGTGATACTAGTACTACAAATACTTAATGCAGTGGGAGACTAAGCCTCTAGAAAAACTAAACAATACCAGCACTACAGCTGTTCTGATCTCTCCACAGAAGTGATTTGGACATGAAGATAGTGATGAGAGAAGCAAGGCAAATGTGGACCAAAGCTGAGAAGTGTAAATAGCACAAAACTAATGACCACAAATATAATCTGTAGCACAGCTTACATTAACAATGTTATCCATCTTAACAAATATCCTAAGGGTTATAAAATTTGCGACTATCATAACTTCTACTCTGAAGTGGTAACAGTGATAATTGTGCTTATTTCTTCCTGTTTGTTAGGTAAACAACTAGCAGCGATGGAGCAAAAGTCAACCACGACAAACCTTACAAAAAGGCTTGTGATAAATGGCAGCAGTTAAGGCCATTGGAAAATAACTCTATATGCAGTGATGCTCTCTAGCTCCCCATCCAGTTTGCTCTCATGAGGTGTGGTGAAAAACATCCATCCCAGTAACAGCCATGAGAAAGATAAGCAGTGTTTTTCATATAAAACTAGGCAGAGCAGCCAGTAGGCAAAAGCATCAGAACACAAGTATGCTTGTTTTTCCTCTGTAACCTTGGGCATGTCATTTATTTGCCTGTTTTTCCTCTGCAAAAAGGGAGATAACTACATAAGAGCTCTTTAGAATTCACTAACTCTTGAAGGCTGTCATGTACTAGAGTGCACCAGCAACAAGTACAAGAGAAGAAGGCTGGCAGGCTGATGCTCTTGTAGCAGGGCCTTTTGCCAAAGGACAAGAGGTGATGTTTTTGAGCTGTAAGAGGGCAGATTTAGACTACATATAGAGAGGAAACTTGTTACAAGCACAGTGAGACACTGGAACAGACTGGCCAGAGAGGTGACAGAAGCCCCATCCCTGAAAACATCCAAGATCATACTGGACAAGGCTCCTAGCAATCTGCTCTAGCTGAAGATACCCCTGCTCATTGAAAGGAGTTGGACTAGACCTTTAAAGGCCCTTTCCAACACAAATTCTATGGTACTTTAAGCTGTAATTTCACCACCCTTGGTGTTTTCTCTTCTTGTCCACTCTAAGATAAAAATCTGCTACTAATTTAATCACCAGAAAAAGGAAAATCATTTTAACAGGCAGTAGTTTAATACCTTGAGAGAGCTTAAATAAAAACTTCCCAATAATGAAGCACTGACTTAGGTCTAGTAACCTCATACTTTGATCTCAACAGGCTAAATGAAGAGTGAGGCTGCTACATGCTGGCCTTCACATCAATTTGTCTTCCCTTTTAAAGGTCTGCATTTAGGTCTTAAACACTCAGAAAGATGACATTTGTGCTGCAAAATATAATCAGTATTGCTGTTTTAAGCATACCAGGTTGAGGCTCCCACGCCTGTCAGCGTTAGGCACAGAGATGGTTTATTAAGACAACAGCTGCAGCCAGAAGAGAGGGCAGTCACACCAGGGCTTGCTTGCTCTGCAGCACACCCCTCTGCTTCCCCCCCAGCCTCCAGGCTTTGCCATGACTGCCCAGGGTACAGCACAACCCAAGGTCCCCACAGAAATGGGGCCTCCTGTGCGCCCTCTTCCACAAGGGCAACGGGAGCTGCCCAGACAAAGCCTCACCCTTGGCTGAGACCATGGAGTGTGAACTGCCTTGACTCACTTCCAGCACCACGCTGGTATTTGGAGGCTGCAGGAACATGCACATTCATTGTCCAGTGTCACTCAAACTGCATCAATCTGCATTTTTCTTTCAGAACAATTTCCAAACCAGGATATTTTTAAAATTTTACTTCATGTTGAATTATACTTTAAAATAAATCCTTATATTTAATTTTATAGTTATTATTCATGTTATTTCATGAGAGAGGTCAATAATAACTTTAAATAAAATACATTGTACTAAGCCATGTCATAAGCATTATAAACAATGACGTGTCAAATTAAGGCACAAAAATACTCTCATTTTTAAGAGTGACTAGTGGTACTCAGAACTCATGAAACTTTTTACTTTATTTTCTAGGTCAAAATATTTCCTTTTCCTGTCCGTAATAATACTTATTGTTCTTTTTCAGATAAAACTATTTCTAAAATGAAGAACAGCTGCTTTCAATATCTTTGAGCTTCTAGTATTAAACTAAAACAGCCTCTTTCAACTATGAGATCTTTCAGGGACTACAATTACTGATAAATAATGCAAACCCTGTATGTTTTAGCTATATATAAAAGCACATTACACATCAAACTAAAGTGCTCTGTTAGTCAATTTAAAGTTTCAAGTGCCTTCTAATATACTTAATTTCAAGAAAAATGCTAATATAATTTTTTTCTGTCTATGGAAAGAAAACATAACACACTACAACTTCTAACACAAAATGTTTCCATGTAAATCAGCTCCATGTCTGAGATAAGAAGTTGAAGTAGCTGAAAGAATCCAGTTTATTAGAAAAGGATACTTTAAATTTTGATTTAGTGACTTGGAACTGGTAAAAGTTGTTCATTTTTCCTCCACAGCAGGAAAGTTGCTAAAAGTTTCTATGCAACTCTGCTTTTCCAATACTTTCAGGTTTTAATTTATTATTATCTAAGAACAAGCTCCTAATATCAGATTTTTGCCAATAATGCTGCAGCCACAAGGAGGAACATCTTACACAAAAGCAGCACAGGGCCAGGGAGAGACCAGGAGTACCTGCTCAGACCAGAGCCATGCTCTGGCCACTGACAAATTTTCCACACACAAGGAATTTCCAGAGCAAATAAGTTACTTACTGGACCTACATGTTTTCCCACTGAAGGCAATTATTTCCTTTTCATAAGGTAGCTCATCACTCTCAATACCAAATGGCATTCTGTAACCAGCTTCCCATCCAAAATATTGGCATAAGATTTTTCTCACATTGCTTTCCTGTCATGCAGCCTCAACAAAACTGCCCAGATGTTCCCAGGAAACCAGCTCCCTTGAGAAAAGGGGTTGGATGGAACAGTGAAGTCCTAATTCCTTTGCTCACCACAGGCTGTAGCTCTCCTCAGATTTCTTTTGACTTGCTCCAGCAATATCAAAATGAGGATAAATAATTCCTGACTTGCAATCCTAACTAATCAAAGCCCTACACATCCATTTTGACTAAGTGGAAGAGCACAGGCCTTCTCCTGGCCTCCTAAGCACAGAACACCCTTGGTACAGAGTGAAGAAATCACTGCCTAAACAATGAGAAACCATTATGAATTTGTGGGCAAAATAACATACAGACAGAACTGTGCTGAAGTTGAATTATACACATCAGATCATGGCTTCATCTGGGGCATCTCTCATTATTTGGGACAACCCAGGAAAAGAAAGATCAAGGCAGAGAAGAGAAGGCTGAGCAGCATGCACAGCAGGAAGAAAGAGAAGAACATTTAGAGGAGGAGTTGATTCAGCCAAAGTTGAAGCAGAACTGGTCCCTTTCTCCAGGCTCAGACACAAGCATTTCCAAGCACATCCATCAATACCACAGATGACAGCCCTGCTGTGGGGACACCCTGCAGCTCCCACTGCCCAGCCCCAGGGGACAGCAGCCACACTGCTCCCAAATATACTCTATAACCACTCACACAGTGACGTCCACATGGCTTAGCCTGCAGTAAATCCTCATCAGCATTTACTGAGGAATTAAAGGATTACTTCACTAGAACTGCCTGAAATAAATACTCCAAAGACAACTTCTTTAATAGTTTAATAAATGAACAAGTCCAGTTTAGTTGATGCATCCCTAAGAGCAGAACAAGATAAAGCAGTGGCCTTCTGTTGCCCTCTCTCAATTCCCATCAGCCTCACCCCAGCACAGGCCAGAGCAGGCACCAGGCTTCTCCAGCCCCTCACCTGCATTCCCACTGGGGCAGCACCCAACCTGTCTCCTGCTTTAGGGGACCAAGATCTCCCTTCTGCTTTAGCCAGCATCAGCCCTAAGAGTCAGGCTGCACAGATGTGTCAGCACACTACACATTGATCCCATAATCCTTCATTGCTGCAAGCAACCTTGCCAACCTGTCATTTATTACAGGAGTCAGCCCAGGAGCACAGGAGAATAAGAAGCATGCAAGAAGGCACACAAAAAGTTGGGCTCTTGCAGTCCAACTGCTATGAACACACAATGAATGTACATTAATCTAAGATTCAAGCTCATTTGGATTTTTTTTTTACATCCAAACCATTATAAGAAGTCTGAAAGAGTTCTAAGCATTATTTTACCTTTAAATCAAGCATGGCTTATGTCCAAGTACTTCTAGAACATCAGCTAAAAGCCCAACCAAGCCAACCTCTAGACTGCAGATAGTCAGCATCATTGCATTATAGACACTCCCAAATTCCATCATTTGTGTCACATTCAAGCAACACCAAAGAGAATCACAGTGTGTAGATGTCACAATTTTTTTTTTTTTAAGGAAAAGGGATTCTCTTTGTTATCGGAAATGCACTTGTCCAGAAAGAAAAAACAATGCACCCAGTGGAGACACCTCAGCTGGGAATTCATTATTAAAATTCAGTTATTAGTGACCCCCTATCATTTTAACCAGTGTTTTCTTAATGTCATGACATAAGCTTCAGACCAGAACACAGTAACTCAGATCACCACTCAATACCAGTCAAATGCCTTGAGGCATTCCTAGGTACTTACAGAAGTTGGAGGCAGAACAGGAATGTCCTATCCAAGGGATTTTCTGCACATTAACCATGGAGACCCTGCATCAATGGCCTCATCTCTCCCATCTACTTCTCTTGCCTAGAAGGCCAGAAGCTCCATGCTCATGCTTATTCCAGGCCAGGTACCAGCACAGGTGCACCTAAAGTTAAGATCACCAAGTTCAAATTAACACTATTTAATTATCTGTCACTAATGGAAATACACAAACTTCCCAGCTGCTGTAATTCAACACAGGAAGGTTGTGACTTATGGCTTGAGCTGATGCCAGGAACTAAGGAAATAGCCAGGCTCTCTAGGGATTCCATTTTGGCTCCTTCAGACAATGACCAAGCCCAGTGCCAGCTGTTACTAACAACAACCATCAACCCAGCCACAGCTACATCAACCATCTCCACCAAAGCCCAGAGATAACCCAAGCAGAAACCCACATACTCTCTCCCACTATAAGGTAAGCCTATTTCTGGAGCCTTAAAAAAAACCACAGGAACTCTAAGGAATTTAGTGGTACTCTCTCATACTTATACCATAATTACAGCATCTATATACACACACAAGTATAAATTGTTATCAAAATTTTGGCTAGTCTGCTTCTTTCTACATCATCAGGACCTGTGTTATGGAAAAGAACTTTTGGAATTCAGGGTAGTAAAAACAGAACACTAACAGCACAACTTCAGGCACTTTTTTCTGCAGCTACAGTCTTTTTTTGGCATTTATTCTTGGGTTGTTCCTTCAATATATCTTCCAGCCAGTAAAATATATCAACATGGTCTTCATATAAATTTAAATTAAGAGAAAAAATAATTCCCAATCATTTGCAATAGCAAGAGGAAACATTTCATCTCGCTTACCAGGCTTCCACACAGACCGCATAGAAGAAAAACTGTGAGGAGCCCATTTCATTTACTTTGTTTGCAATTTTGAAACAGGAGGAGTTTTGGCATCTGCTGCTAACAGCTCAAGTTCACAGCCGTTTGCAGTCCCCCTTGAGAAGTGTCAGGCAATAGCTACAAAAATGTTCTGTGGGATCTTGGAGATCTCAGTACAGGTTACATATCGGTACTTTCATCACTTTTCATGAAGTGTTCTAAGTGTTAATAATTAAATCGGCCAGAGACTATTAAATACTGACTGAAGTGACAGCTCTGCTATATTATTACACTGTTTGCACAGCAATCATTCCACAGGTTAAGTTATTTTAGGATGAGTGGTGTTTAAATTAAATACAGTCCCCTGTGTTCTTGTTTCATTTAAAGTCTACCACAGACTGCCTGTCTCAACGTTGTGCAGAGTCAGTAAGTTTTGCTGAGCCTCATTTGTTTGTTTTGCTTTTACCTCCTAGTATTCTTTTTGCCAGGCAAGATGAGGAATTTGAAAGAGTCCTGCTGTAATATTTCACAGGCTTTCATAGCACAAACCACCACAGAGCACAAATGATGGTGGAAACCAGGCTTAAATAATTTAACCCAAATAGCACACACAAACTCTGCACACCATCTTAGCCAATCTAAGTTTCCAACTTTTCCTACTGAAGTCAGTACCACATTAGGCCAAAGTGAACAAGGACAGCAAATCCAAGGTCTATTCTATCCAGGTCTTTCTCTATAAGGACAGACAACAGAGAGACTGTATTTAAGTCAGAAAGAACAGCTTCCATCTTGGCTATGCTGTTAACATGGCTGTACAGAAGCACTTACCTACTCAAGAGCATTTTTCAGAGGCATATTATCTCCTCCAGACAATTTATGGCATTAACAAGATTTAACTAATAGTTTTCCTGAAAAGTGAGCAAACTGCAGTAGTTGTAATCCACCTATTCTCAACAGGGAAATATTTCAAGTCGTAGTTTATACTCCACTTTCCCCAGTGGGTTGAAAACCCATAACAAACATTATCATTGTATCCATTATTAATTCTTACTTAAGCACATTTTAATAAACACTACATACATATGCATATAAGTACATACTCTACATCAGCCTTTGAATGCTCATGGCAAGGTCTTTCCCAGAGCACATACTGTTCCTGCTATGGTACCAAGAGCATTTACTGTTAGTTATAGGGCAGTCCAATTTGTAGGAGTAGAAAGAGACCAGCACTGTGAGGTTATAGAAGAACAAAGATGGAAATAAAGCAAGGAGTTAGATGGAAGTCTGAAGGATGGTCCCTTCCCAAAAGCACTGCTTAAGAACAAGCACAGCCCACAGTGGGTGAGGAGGTCACATTCAGTCACAGGGCTTATTTCAATTTTAACATGAAATAACTACACTAAGGCTGGGATAGATGGGGGAGAGAGAAGCAGCAGGATACTCTAATAATTTTTATTACCATGAGAAACAGTAAAAAGAATAAAAATCTCTCCCTAACACCTGAACATACTCCAGCAGCACAGGGACCACTGCATTCAACTCAGCAAAGCTCAAGCTAGTCAAATCCCAGTACCAGTAGTTTTTCAGAAACAGGACAGACCATAACCAAAATAATCCAACCCACACTCAGTAACATACCTCCATATCTATACAGCCACAGGGGGGGAAAAAAAATAAAACCAAGCACTTCAAAATAAATTTGCTTAGGAAACAGTTGTGCTATTTAATTCACATCAGGCTCTACTTCCTCTATCACAGCTACTCATCATCCAGAGCCTGACAGCCTCAGTGACATAAAACCACAATGACTTACCTGCCCATCCTGTGGGAAGGAACCTACACAAAACTGATGAGAGCCCCTCACTCCTAGCAGCTCCTGTGCTGCAGCCAAAGCCCCCACCCGCCCCCAGGCACAGGGAAAAGCCCCAGGCTGTGCCCATCCCAACCAGTCAGGCTCTGGCACAGCTCATTTGCTCATTGCAAACAGTGGGAACAGCCCAAACAGCCCCAGCTGGGACCCAGGGCCAGAACCCATACCTGGAGCACCACAATGCAATGGAGACTATCTTAAATGTCAGACAGCTGGGAACAAGAGCACTGCGAGTGAACACAGCTGAAATGGGTAAAACAAAGTGCTGTGTCACAAATTTTACTAAAGGAATAATTTCAAAGTACATTCTGATTTTTTTTCCTTTTATGTCAAACTTCAGTGTGGGGATCTCTAAAGCCACTGTGTGGAGAGGGCATGTGGATGCTCCTGAAGGAGCAGAAGGCAGTAAGGAAGAGGCAGCCCAGGAAATGCTGAGTGAGGGACACCAAACACAATCAGGAAGCTGAAAAATTTGTGGCATTTTAATACATGTTAAACCACCTATGCTATGGAAAAGGCTAGTCCTCCAACTCAACACAAATAGTGACTTAAAACAGACTTTTTTTCACCTCCTTTTTGAAACACTGAACCATAGAAAGCTGGGCTTTGAGCAGTTGGGCAAGCATGACATGAAATTATCAAAACAGCCACTTCACAATTACCTGAATATGTGTTTGCAGAATAGTAAAGCCTTTGGACATTATCTTTAAAAAAGATTTGTTTTCTGGAGGCTCAAAATAACACCTTAGAAGGATTCTGCAGTTCTGAGCGGACAAGATCATCACTTCTAGAGCTAAACTCCTTTTAGCTTTCATGAAATGGAGGTCTCAAATCCCCAGATAACTGAAAATCTTCACACACACCACATGTTCCCCGAGTTTGCCATGCTAGAAATACTGCTGAACACAGCAGCCCTCCCCTCAGCCGAGTATTATTTAAGTCATGTATAGATATTTGCAGGGTCAGGGGCCTGAGTAATAAAGAACTCATGGGATATACTGTAATAAAAACTAGAACTAGCAAATTCTTGCTTGAGTAGCATTTATGAAGATTTATTGTAAATATATGTAAACATTAAGTAATAAATGTTGCAAAATATCAGAATGTTACAGGCTTTAGCTGCTCCATGTGAAAACACTTCACCTAAGATAGCTTTTAAAATAGTCCATGAGTATCCATGCTTTGCCATCTGCTTTTGAATTGAATGATCCCTCGAAAGCAGCACCATAAATATTTCCACAAATGAGTGATCTGTTCACATTATATCCCCTAATGCTATCTTATGGCAGAGCAAACAAATAACTCACATGTCACATCACTGCACACAGCAACAATAAGGTGCACTCTGACTGGATTTTAGCACATTACTAAGAACTGCATCACTGGTTGTCTCTGAGGATCTAACCTGGCTTTTTAGAGACATATTTCTTGACAGCCTGTCAAGAAAGGCTGGAGATGCACATTGAAGAAAGAATACCTTTAGCATCTCATTTTTTTTAAGACATGATGAATTCTAATCTGGGCTGAGTCTCAAAAAGATCTGAACAAAAGGATGAATAGGAAATAGCAAAAGAGGATTCACAAAGGTGGTATTATAAAATGAAGTCTTAAAGGCAGAATATGCAAAAGGAAATTTTTATGCATCAGTTATAAAATCTGCTAGACTAGTCAATATTTTAAAATATAAGAAATTAATTTGCTACATTTAAACAATTGTTAGCTTTTTCAAAGTGCTCTCAACAGCTTCTTGGGAGACAATGAGAATTGTAGCAGCCAAGCAAATGTACACAGAAGGTTCACTGAAGTTCATTGACTGAAGAAAATATTTCCTGGTTGATGTTCACAAAACTCCAGGTCTCTGCTTGATCTTTCCAGCAATGGGCTCAGGTTGAAAAACGGGTTCTGGCATGCTTTTGGCATTATTTTTTTTTTCTGTTTGGCATGGAGCAGATCAGTGCGTCCAGTGGAGAGAGGTGCTGAGCATGTTCACCCTCCCTTCGAACTTTTGCTCTTCAAAGCCCCACTGTCAGTCAGGTTTGATGAAATCAGCAGCTTTGTCCTAGAAATGGGCTGGTTTGAGTCCCTACACAGAGGCAAGGAGAGCTTAAAATAGACTTTGTCCCTGGTGTGGCAAGGCCAGGGAGGTTTTCCAAGGATCAGTACCAGCCAAGTGCTGTGGCACTTGCTGAGTCTGTTTGCAGCTCCCTAGTGGGAAGCTCTGTGGAAAACCCTGCTCCTTTTATTTTAAAGTAACCACTGAAGAAAGAAATGGGGTAGGGAGTGATGTCAAATGCTAAAGGCAGATGAACAAAACCAGTCTGGTCTACACTTGACAATACATCACTTACTGATTTTTTTACTTCAAAAATGAATGGAGTAAAGCACTGCTTTAATAAGGCTCCTTTGTTTGTCAGAAATAAAACATGAAGCATTCAGAGACAAAAGTGGGGAGATTATGAAGGAAGAGGAGTTAAAGTGCACTTGATGTAGTTTTCCTTATAGCAGCCATTCTTGTGACAGCTGGCCTGGTCTTCCTGCCCTCCTAAAAGGAAAGAAATAGTCCTGCAGATAGGTGGACAGTAAACAAAACTTCAACTAGGTTGATTGTTTCAGGAGACACACCCTATGATGAAGTAGCCAACAGCACTGGCTGACTAACCTCAAAGCCGGTCTTTCCTGTGAGGAAAAACCTTTTCCTCTATGCTGCTGCTGGACAGTGTCCTCTGGGGCTAACTGTGCCTGGCAATTAGGAAGCTGACTTTAACATCACAGCATCAATATCTAACGTTGCCCTTGGGTCAGCTGGTAACATCAAGAACATTATCTATTGGCTAACAAATAACAAAAAAGAGGCATGGTTGTAGAAATAATAATACTCATACAATGGCACAAAGACCTATAGGTTCTAAGAAAATTAAGAATACCAGATGTTACTGTTCTTTTCAGTTGCCATGCAACCACAGCCACCCTGCTATGCTTCACCTTCCTAATCTCCTTAACAGCTAACTCTAAAACAAGTACAATTAATTCCCCAATGAACAAGACAGGACGTGACCCAGTCCTGTGGTTACAGGAATACTTTGATTGTTTGTATATAAACACTAGAGAGATACAGCACACAGCATGGCACAGAGCTGGCATTTTGTACAACAAACACAAGTCATTGTTGCAAACTATGAACTTTCCTATGAACAGGTTTTTACAACTACTCCTAACAGATATTCCTTATGCTGCTTAGGAGACAGGCTTTGCCAGTTCTCTGGTGATCCAGGCAGCCTCTTACCCTAGAAACCCAGATAGAAATGAGTGTGCTGTGCTTCAGCTGAGCAGCATGTAGCGTGTGTTGTGGTTTTTAAACAAATAGCTTCTGTACCATATGTATAAAAACATGACTGTTATAGCTGTGCTAAATCAGATCACTTCCATTATCAATAAAATGGATGGTGAACCATCACTTCTGCTTCTAACAAATATTTGTGTATGTTTATAGATTTAGAGAAATTAATAACTACTCAAAAATCCCTTTGATTCTGATGTGGTTCTCATTTGCACCAGGCATAGACCCATGACAGTAATATTTCCACATAGCTTCCTGACACAGTGCAGAGCTGGTGAGCAGCCACAGAAATTATTCAATTAGCACTGAATATGAAGATATCCCAGGGTTCCTGATTCAGCATTTAAGATTGCATTGTAATGACTATAGATTGTACAAGTGACATGCCCGTTTTGTGCAATGCCTTATTTCACAATAAGAGAGAAAAAATACATGAAAGGAGAAAAAAGCTGTTCCATTTAATTTTCTGTGAATTCAAGCTCTGGGGGAAAGCATATATTTGCATATAAACTGTGTAAGAAAAGTAATGATGACATTTCGTATTTCAAAAATTATAGCTTTCTGATTTTTTAAAGGTGTTCTTAAGTGATAAATACTTCAGTTGAGCACATGATAGAGATGCTCTCAAGCATTTACAAGTGGTGAAAATTCTCGGTTCAGCAGCTGTAGAAAATACTGTATTGGAAAGAGCAACATATTTGACTGTGCAATAGGGTAGTGTTAAATCCTTTCTTTTTCACACCTCCTGTGAATGTCCCATTCCCTCTCAAAACTTCTCATGATGGATTGCTATTCCTGCTTTCAGCTCACTGCCAGAAGTCACCACATTCTCCCAACGTAATCAGATTTTCCAGGCCAACCTGCCCACTTTTGATATACAGACCTTGACAATCTGCAAAAACCAGGAAAGAATTAAACAGCTACGTTTGCCAGGGCCTCATCCTCAGAATAACAAAATTATATGTTGGTTAGAGCACCAAGAGCACACCTATGCCTGGAACTCTTCTTCCAAAGATTTCCTCCAATGGCTTTCATGCATGGTTGCAAATGCAGCACTGTAGCCTGTTGTGTTGGCCAATGAAGAGAAGAGCAGAACGGACTGGTTACTCCCAAAAAATATCAATAAGTGGATGGTTACCTGTCACTCTGGGGCTTTTAAGATGGAGGCTGATAGGAAGCAAGTTAGCATGGGCAGGGATGTTAGAATTTAGTTGGTCTGACAGAGAGCAGCATCTGAACTATGTTGTGTGTAAGTCAAATAGATCTTACCCTTGGCTTCATGGCATGAGTATGTACTTGTCCAAATTACGCTTTCATGAGTTCATCAGGTTTTAGGGTTTGCCAGTTTTCATGCACTGTTATTCAAAGCAAGGTTGACAGAAAAAAATCACATGCTGTCTGCATAAAAACCTCTGCATAGCTATATTCTAGAGCCAACTCACACTTCAAAGTCAGAAATGATCATCTTAGGCTATAACTTTTCACAGCAGCAAGCACTGGTGCCATGATTTCCTATTAGTTTCTCAAGCATGTGGAAATGTACGAAGGGATTTTTCAGTGTCATACAAACTAATACACAAATCAGTTAAAACAATATTTTAACATTTTGATTGTATTCTCAGATTATTAATTGCTAGTCCAGCCCTCCTTATATTTTCCCATCTTCTCATTATCTTGTTATTGCAGTGGATGATAAGGGCGAAAGACAGACAAATCTGAATGGTATTGTAGCCAGAGGGGCATTTAAAATATTGCTCTGCATCTGGGAAACAGGTTTAATTACTGGTGCTGTCAAAGTGTTTTAATGTAAACGGGTTTCCTGATGGATCACATTTGCTTACTGAGAACTATCATCCCCCCAAACACAATCCACTTTATGGTAGGCTTAAAATGCAGGTATCGTAAATTAGAGCAATGAAGCTTTTATGATTAAAGATGCTTCATCTGCTTTTAATGCCTCAAATTATAGAAACTATAACAAGCCTTCACATTAAAATTTAAATAGGATTAAGAGTATAAAATTCTCTATAAAATAGGTGTGATAGGCCTGATACTTCCTGAGTTGGTACAGAGTACAGGCATAGGAGGAAGGCAGCTCCTACTTCATTCTTTTGGGCAGTTTGGAATTGGTCTGGCTGTCGGTGTGTATTAAAGAGACTGAGAGTGCCATAACTGGTACACCAGAGGCAGTCTTTGATGTACCAAGAGAACACTGGCAATACTCAGCCATGCCTTGTCTGTGGGCTGGTGCTGCTCTCTCTGGAGGCACCACAGAGCTCACTGCCCCTGCACACTGCCCTGCACCTCAGGGGCACTCCAGCACCGCCAGAACAGGCACCACTCCTCCTCTTTACCTACTCCAAAAGAGGATTCACCACAAAAATACCTGCACGTGAATTCAGAGATGATTCTGATCTCTCTGTTGTATTTGATTTATAAGCATCTTATCCTATTCACATTGCTCCTGCTAATAACTTCTGAGAGCAGGTTTCATATTAAGCAGTGTTTGTCAAAAGCAGATTTAAAATCTGTAATTATAACATCTGCTTCCACAACATATTTATATCCTGCTCATCCATTCAAGATACAGAAACATGGATCTTATTTGACCAAGCACCATTAGATAAGGAAGCTCTGCTTTCAGATCTGCATATTACCGCAGAATTTAAAGGGAAAAAAAAAGTAAAATAAATGAAATTATTTCACGTAGGTGGTACATGAAAGAGGAACCTCAATTCATCTTATAAATTATTCATGTTGAATTATTCACTTGACTCATATAGAGACAAAGAAGGTGCTTTTTTATACTATAAAATCTACTCAGACTTAAAACTTGTATTAATATGAAGTAATGTGTGATTATAGTTTGAGATGTACTTTTAAATAATTTTTGTGAAATCCGACTTTTACTAAGGACACTTAAAAAGTGTGCACCCTGTTCCCTGGTAAGAGCAGTCACATGGAAAGCATGCAAGTGAAATGCAGAATTCAAGAAACACTAAACATCATACAATTTGGTAGACCAAAGTTCTTTCATTCTTTTGAGGGATGAAGCAAACAAGAAAAGTCCAAAACTCTAAGGGCATTCCTCAAGATTTCCGATTTCTGTTGTGAGACCACAACCTTCTCTGTGTGTACCAAAGCAGACTTTAGGAACTGTTTGCATTTTTGGTAATATTTAGTAGTTCAAACTCAGAAGATCCTTTTGCTAAATTAAGGAAAGTCAAAGCCCTGATCCTTCCAGCCTTTAATCATGTCAACAATGGAACTGTGAACATTCCCACTGATTTGTTACCAGATTTATAGTTCATGTGAGTGAAAATACATACATACCTGCATGTTAGCAGGCTTAGAAACACAGGATGGAAACTTTTAGTCAAACAAGGCCAGTATTCCAACACTGAAACACTACTGTCAATCAATGCCCTACTGAAACAGAGTTCTGAATTCAAAACAAGCATTTTCTTAGTAGAAATCTCTTCCAGAGCTTCACTACTATAAGAATTTGGAACATTTTCCCCTTATTTCTGTTCTATATTCACTCATATTTGTACCAGCTTGGCCTGCTTCAGTATGTTAGGATCAGGACTGAACTTGAAGATGCTCTAAGTTCAATTAATACCTCATTTTCTTAGCTGAGATCCAGTGTCACACATCTCACACTTGACTAAACCCCCCTGTATCAGCAAAAACTCATTTCCAATAATTAAAATCCTTTGCTGATCAAACATAACTCTGCTAAATGAGAGAAATTGAAGTATTCAGCAGCTCCAGAAACCTGTTCACAAGTAACAGCTCGGACTGGAGAGATGTACTAACAGCTTCCTACCTCCCTACCACACACACCAATTAGTTCCCATGATGATCTCTTATTTTAGGGCAATTATTAACACTAGGAAAACTGGATAGCTGCTGAAGCCATCAGATGGTGGGATGGGATAGGACATAACAACCTTTCTCTAGTGATGACAGCAGTAAACCCTTCCAAATTTACAGGATCGTTGCCATAGTTTGTGTTTCCCAGGAAGATTCTGGCCCACCAACTCAACAGTCAGAGACCAATGTCCTACTTTACTGTCCCTCTCTCCAGTGAACAGCATGTCAATGTAATATTGCTGGGCATAGTATGGGCTCCTCTTGGTCCAGGCTACTAAATCACCAGTAGCTAGCCCTGGCAGCTAACAACAGATTATACCACACCATGCACAGTGTTACCCATGGTCTGCCACTAGACTTTTATGCTAACAGAGTCCATGTTTCCTGAGGAAATAGAAGCTAAAATCCAGTATTTTATGAATGAAGAGAAAAAGAAACTTCAGCCATATACAGTCACACTTCATTGGAATAGTAGGATTGTCACTACAAAGATTGATAAATAGATGCAAAGAAACCTGATATGCAAAGTTGTGCCCAGACCTCTTCAACAGGATGTCAGATATTTCATTCAGTTCCCTGTATTTTATTTAGAGTGATACAAATTTTGTTCTGAAGATACCTTTCTGCTTCAACTTATGAATAACTGCAAGATCTAAAATAGTATTATTTTATAATTCATTAATATTAATAGGTTTGAATTTCATTTAGAGAATTTAGAGCACTGGTTATTTTCAAGGAAATAATATAAATCAGTAAGATAATAATCATTAAGTAGTGATGCTATTGTATTAATTTATTACATAATCCAATACTAGCAGAGACATAGCTCAGAATCAGAAACTCATCAAGGAGTTTTTATTTTGAGTCCTAATCAGATAACCTTCAGTCTTTAAACAGTACTTTTGCTTAAAAGGATGCTTTTTAGAAATGGTATGCCTTAGAATTGGCAATTAGAATTTTAATTATAATGCAGAGTCTTAACATAATTTATCTCACCTCGCCTTCTTCTTTCTGTCAAGAAATCTGCATATTTTCCCTTTCAGATATATTTCTATGAATAGTATGAACTGTAAGTACAAAGTCTTTTGCACTTTATTTTTACCTTTCAACTTTTAATCCAAAGAAATAAATGCACTTGCAAAGGATTTTTCCTTCAATAGACACATATTAGAGACAGGCTTAAGATGCAAAGTTTGCATCTGTAGCTTCGTTTTCTTTATAGACACTAGGAAAACAACCAATGATCTGCATGATTTTGGAAAAGAAACAACTTAATGACAATTAAGAAGACTATTTAAATCCCTTGTAAAAAAATTTCTTCTAGTGAAAGATTATTAAAAATTTCCACTCTTGAAGATCCAAAATACAGCTATGAGATCCACAGCTGATCATCTCCTAATCCAAACAAGGCAAAGCAGAGAGCAGGAAGCTCTGTGCCTCTGCTCCTTTCCTGCAGCTAAGCAGCCACTCTGCTCCTTCTAAAAGTAATCAAAAGGGCTTTGGACATTGTTAGCAGATAGACATAGAACTGTCATCAAAATATTAAAACATAGAAAATAAATGTAGTACAATTGAGAAAGTCTAGACTTGAAAAATCAGCTTTTATCCTTCCGTTAATTAATTCTGGAGAAAATTTTTGATCAAATCTCATTTTTAACCTTGCTGTCAGCTGGTGAATTTGCCTGTTTTTCTCAAGTGGGTGTTGGCTGATAGCAATGTCAAAGACTTCTATTTTTTAAAAGAAGTCTTACATTGGGAGAGGACAGGAGGTCTTTTGAAATTACAGTACAATGCATATATTTAATTTTACTTGTAAGATGTTTCAAGATGTGTGTGCTCCATAATGTGCCTCTTATGAAAAGTTTTTTTGATTTATCATCGAAGCAGCAATTTGAATGTCCTTTTCAGAAAGGACAGCTTTTTGTAGAACAAATTGTTTCATAAATACCAAGAAAATTCATTATTTTTGTGTTCTTAACCCAAAACTTTTATATTTTTGGGAGGAAGGAGAGGGAGAGGATAGGAGAATACTGATCAGCTAGCACTTATTACTGAAAAGAAAGAGAATTACTTTTGCTACTGTGAGAGAGACAATAGCAAAATAGCTCTTGCAACTACTTTCTAAAATAATTCAGAATTACACTGCAGCACTGCACACTGCAGAGTTGTTTCTACACTAAACATCAGCTTGGACGTGCTCACATTTTTTGGAGTGAAAACAAGCATGCATTTTTCTCTAGAGGACTATGTTGTGAGAACATTTGCATTACAAATGTGACATAGAATTTCATATAATTTGGGTGCTTGCTGGAAACTGACCTTTTACCCTAAGTTTGAAATTTATTATGTATTAATTGCAGCTTTGTGTTTACACAGAGAATAGCAGGCTATCTAGTACTTACATTTTTGCTAAGAAAAGTCAAAAAAGAAAGGCAAGTTAATCTCCATTTGAGCTGTGTCAAAAGTTGCATTGTAAGTGTCCATGATGCTTACCCAATTACTATTATGCGTGAGGGAAGAGCAGAACAAGAGTGCTAAAATATTGCACAAAATTCAAAGTTAGCACCTTTTGACAGATAAAAAGGTGTCTTTGAAAGACCTTTCTACAAATTTTATAGGGTAGAGACAAGTAAAATCAATGTACAGACAATTTAAATAATGTGTAGATTATTTAGGCCTTTCTATTATTACTAAGTGAGGATATTTTCTGCATGGTTCTATGGAAACCCCTTGTTGAGAACAAAAGTTTTACAAAAGGCTTATCTATTGACAGCTACTTTTGCAGGAGGCAAACCTAGTGAACTACCATCTTTTCAAAGAAAAATTCATTCCTGGATACAGAAACTGTATTAAAAGTTAAGATCCATCTCCTGTAAGCCAGCTGCAGGTTGTCTGCAAACACCCCCTGAGCCACTGTTCACCTTGGATCCTGCTAAAGAGGACCAGAAGCTTTAATTCATGTTTTGTAAGTATTTCTCAGTGTACTTGTCCTTTCAATCCTTCTCTGTAATCTCTTCCTGTGTGAAGTTCCAAGAAACAATTTTTTTCCCACACAAGGGTCAGGGTAGACACAGAGCCAGAGCAGAAATGATGGCTGACCCTGGTAACAAGATGTGGCCCATACCCAAGGATTGAACGCAGGCTGAGGATCAAAAGGGCTCCCAGAATTTCAGATGCTGGTCCCTACCCATTACCTCACTGCCCAATGCCTCAGAGCAACTCACTGGAGCAAACTCCTCTGGCTGTGACTGCTCAAAAATAGAAACTTAGACCAGGTACAAATTCCAGAATAGATATTTTCATAACCACACTTGGTATAGAAGTCAGATTTCTTGTATTTTGGTGAGTGCTGAATATGACCCTCTCTATGGTCCTTGCTGTCAAACAGCAGAATGGTCAAAACACCATTAGAAAACCCAGATATCCATCTCCATCATATTTGCTGCATTGCTGCTACCTACCCTATCCCTTCCCTTAAGCTTAGGAAGTTGGTTGCAGAATAAATCTATTTTAAAATTTGCCATAAGTTTTATTCTAATAAAAGATTAAACGTTTTTTTTCTTGTTGTAAATGTAATACAGTATCTGAAAGGATATTTTCTGAGTGACAGCTGAAAATCCATTATCTGTAACATGTGCAGCAGAAATATCACATCCATGCTCATCACAGCATTAAGGGCCTGAGAAAAATCTATCCAGTTCAGTGACCTATTATCCATGCTATTTGATTGGATGCAGCCAACACTTTTTCATTTGGATAAAACTCAGCTTTAAACATTTGAAGATTTCTTTCCCCTTTTAAGGGAAATACAAAAGATATGCTGTACTACAGTTGTATATCATGCTAAAATGGTATGGTGTGAATCATTCAATATGCATTGCAAAAAAAAAATCCGTTCCCTATACATCAAGGGAATCAGTACTTAAGAATGGTGAAAAAATGGAACCTGCAAAGTACTTTAACACCTGAAATGGAAACATTAAGGTGCACAGTTTTGAAACATAGCAGCACCTGTAGATACAGAAAGGAACATAGTGGAATGTCAAAAGTCCCCACACATGTTTTCAACCCACGTTTCTGTCAGTATAAATGTCATGATGGACACGTATGTCTGCACCTTAAAGTTTTGGTCCCTCTATTCCTTTGTTTGTAACATAACACCTCTGCACAGAAACAGCCCATATAGGAAACAGGACAATTTCTCACACTCTTTTAGTTCAGGGTTTCTACTGCCTTTTTTCCTGGAGTCATTGGTCTGCCTGGATCTGAGCAGGCTCAGCTGGGGGCTGCTCTGAAGGAGCAGAGGGCCAGCCCTGCAGAGCACTCTCACTTTAGCAGCATTATTTGCTCAGTTGTGTACAGCAGCAGCTTGTCCTCTGACAGGCAGCAACTCTGCAGGTTTTGTTGACTGTGTCTACAGGGAAAAAATATGAAATAGTGATGGTTTGGCTGAAGTCATATTGGAAGGAGCCCAGTTATTCCTCTTCTCTCCCCTACTGAGACTGGCAATGTGCACCTTAGGAAAGTGCTGTCCTTGTACAATGGACATGGACTTTGTAGCAGTTATTAGGCAGAATACAGAATACAATTTTGGCAGTGTGATGTATTGATTATGGATGAACTGCAATGGTACCAATGAAGCTGCCTTCACAATGGACTGCTTCCCATTGTGTAAGATAAGACCATTCACAGTTAAAAGCTGTTTCTTCATCTGTCCTCAGGAGCCAGAATTATGGAGGCACTTGTCCACCCACTAAAATCAAACTGGAATTATGTCTAAAACTTTTCCACAGCCACAGGCTGTTAATGATTGCACTTCTCACAAGAAGTATACTTTTATATTAAATGCTTTATGGCAATATAGACCAATAAGATTTGCACCATACCACTCAGACTTTCAGCTTTTAAGACACACTTTTCAAACCATAAAACCTATGGGTAAATTTTTCAGTGGGTGGGAGCTTACTGAAAAAGAGATTAATAGGAGAAGAAAGACAAACAGGTTGCAAAAGGGATTTAAGGGATGAGAATCTCAACAAGGATAGAGAACCATAGAAACTCTCTTAAAATTTCCATTTAACATGTTAATAAAGGATATTAAGTACAGAAGTGTCCTGAGGGAATAAGACAGATGCAAATACTAAGAACAAAGTAGTAGCTAACCTTCAGGTTTTGGATTAACATGTGCTATGCTTCAAGAAAGCCCATGAAAGCCCATCAACTACAGTCTCTACTCCTTTCCTTTCTCCAGGTCCACAGAGCAAAGAACAATTTAATACTCAGGCTAAGAGGCTTAAGTATTGGCTTTTACACAATTTTACTGCTCTTCTGTCACCAGGGCTACATCTATGACTATTGCTACTAGCAGTAAAGTTCAGCTTTTGTTGAGTGCTTTGAAGTATTTAGGCAGACAATGCAATTAAACATAACAATAATCATCAGTTTGTCCCAGGGAATATAACAGAAAAATCTAACAAAATTCAAGGTCAACATTATATGAACAGATTATTTAAAATTTGGTGGATATGATGGAAGAATGGAATGGTAAAGCAGAAAGCCAGAAGTGACTACTATTAGATATTTTTGTTCAGTTAAAAAGCAATTTCTGATTGGAATGTAAGCAATACTGGAATAGAATTATTTTTATTTACCCCAAAGACAAGGGAAAAAAAAGTAAGTTCAGGTAAAAAAACCTGCAAAATTAATTTTCTTTACTGATGGTATGTAATGCTTTTTGTAACTAAATTTCAAAGCACTAGAGAGTTCACTGCCACTATCATATTCATTTTAAAGACATGGAAATTGAGATACATGATCAGAACAAGTAGGTTACAAAAAATATGTATCCAAGAAATTGCCAACACTGAAGAACAGATTGTGGAACCAGCAGGCAAATGGATATAAAGAAGAGAGGGAGTGCACATGTAAGCCATACTAAGCATCCACATGGTTGCTATTTGTCTATTATCCTCCACACATAATGATCTGCCTTAAAGCAAAAAAGGTAGCCATACAAATCTCTATCTGTTTCCTATTGCCCATAATTGTTTTCCCTTATTTGATAAAGCAGATTTAAATTACTGCTGCATTGTCACATTATGTTTCTCTGGCCTATTTTATCAAAAGCATCAGCTAAATGAGTGTCAGGTGACAATTTTGCCTGGTTGGATTTAATGTGACTGTCAGACATATAGGCCATTTCACCAGTGCCTCCATAAGTATAGACCACCATTCCAAATTCCCAAATAGCTGACAATAGCAATCCAAAAGGTATATTTTCAGTTCAGCAAACTTGCTATCATCACTTCTGCTTTTGTTTGTTATGCAAACCCAATGGCATTCAGTATTTCTGTACAGTTGATAATTGCTAATTATGGAAGGAAAAGTTATCTGATTGTCAACCGTGGAATCAAATGAATTGAAAATATTCCATCAAGCATTTAGGAAATGCAGGAAAAAGACGGACTAAAAATAACAATGAACGTGCTCTTTGCATTGAAAGATCATTGGCAGAAGTAAATCACACAAAATTCAGATCCTTATTGCTTAATCATCTCACATTTCATTAACTACAGCTGCCAATTGTCTTGTGCAATGTGAATTGATTTTCCTAATGAAAAAAATCATAGGCTAGAAATCAGTTTCACTAAGATGCAGTGTTAGAATGCAAATATTAATTTCTGAATTAATTCATGACAGAGGGCTTGGCCAACCTGAGCTAATCACACCCCTGGGGTCCTCTAATCCTCTAAAGCTGATTATCTCATGATTGTCACACCCACTGGGAGTTGCCTTTGTCATTAGCAAATTCAAACTGTAGTTTGAAAAAAACCCAACTTGTTTTGATGCAAAGGTTGGGTACTGAATAGCAGCTCCAGCTCTAATCCTTTGGCTGGCTGACAGGAGGAAATGTACTGTAGTATGTGTCATTGCTCCCTCAGAATCACTAGGATTGAGGAAGAACAAACAGCTACTAAGTCAGGAGGCAATGTTTTATACTAATAAGACAGGTTTGTCCCTCCAAACTTAAAGCAAATACCAGTAATAAATACATGCTATTATCTTTTTTTCCCTCATTCATTATTTCTGAGTTTGTTTTGAAGGCAAATTAGCATCAAGACATGAAGATATTTGTGCAAAAAAATATTGAATATGGTTGTACATGTATTTCATGACGTCCTCAACAAAACCTGTATTCTATCAAGACTGTACAAGCTGCAGATGGAGCAGATAAATTCACAGGATGCATATGAAACAACTGGAAGTGAACAGGTGACATCTGTCTCCAGCAGATACTTCTTAATTCTATTTACTAGATTTCATCAGTAGAGAACTAAAGTCAAAGATTAAAGCACACTGCTGGGGCATTTACACATACACAGTCAGCCCCATTGTGAAGGAGTTTCTCCATGAGAGAGATAATTTTAGTTGTGTTCTGTGAAACTCATGTTGTACAAACACT
Organism: Buphagus erythrorhynchus; assembly: GCA_013400855.1. Lineage (NCBI taxonomy): Eukaryota > Metazoa > Chordata > Aves > Passeriformes > Sturnidae > Buphagus > Buphagus erythrorhynchus. Next base: position 3,941 of record VZTT01012898.1, on the reverse strand, counting down.
ATAAAATTTGAATCTGTGTCAAGCTGCAAAATTGTGCAGGGAAGCTGGCACTGAGAGTATGGTTTCAATTATTCATCACAGTTGTTCAATTTGCATTGTTTTTGTGCCTGCATTTCCAAGCTGCTAGAATTTGCTTGATACATTAGCTGTCTAACCACTGTATTTAAGTGCAAGATAGTGGCTTTTCACTCCCTAATCCAAACACTACTTGTGTCTCATTTGAACTGTTTACATTTCTCATAATGACTCTATATTTGTGGGATTCTTTTTTCTTACTGTTTGTTTTAAATAAAAGGCAATAATTGTAGATGGGCAGAGGTGTGCCTTCACTTGCAGGTATGGGATATGCTAGAATGTAAAATCTATTAACTTTTGCAGCTGATATATGAGAACACTGCTGGTACTTTTTTGAAGTTCTTAGAAATGCTAGTTTGACGTATTTATTTTGAATCTATACATACACTTAAGGTTTCATTCAGCTGTAGTGTCCAAACTATATTGCAATATGCAGTGATTCTTGCTTAGTGAGATCCACACTGATCTCCTGAAGCTTGCATTAAGAGATTTAACACTCTTTCTGCATGAAAGTTTGGAAGGTGTAATAAAAAGTATCTTTTGAGAAAACATGTAACATGATGTGGAATGTGCATAGCATGGCTCATGATGTTCAGTGATATAAAGTGCCAGATTTGCTGTAAAAGTTTGTGTGTGGTTTCCAATTAATTTTGCATGCAACCTGAAACTTAGACTACTAAATTTGTGCTCTTTCTTGCATGAGCTGAGAAATTTTTATC
>VZTT01012889.1:17081-33024 GCA_013400855.1 Buphagus erythrorhynchus | reverse complement strand
ATATATATATAGGTATATATGGTATTTTGTCTTTCTTTCATATGGCCATAAACACAAAATCCATTTAGTAATATGCTGGTATCTAACTGGTATCAAGCTGGCAGATTTCTGCCTATGATTGTGTCTGCTTTTAGCTATGGCTTTCTGAATATAATTTAGGATGCGATTGTTTTCTCATTTTACTTTTTTTTTTTTTTTGCCCTAGAGCAGTCCTAAATACATTCAAAGTTTGAGCTAACAGGTCTCCATGATTTAATTAATGCTTCCTCCATAGCAGCTCACTTTCGTAATTTAATATGACATGTGATTCGGTCCAAATAAAGTAGCTTTTTCATTTTCTTGCATTCACCCAAGCCAGTCAAAGACAGTTGACAAACAAGTAAGTAATGACTGAGAACTAAGAGTATGTTATAAATTTAAGTAGAAATAAAAGATAACTTTTTTTATTAAATTGATGACTGTAGCACATACACATGTATGTAATCTACCCTGTTTCTTTTTTAATGAAAGGGTACCAATCCATAGGTAAATGCTTGATTTAAAGTGTAAGAAATTCACAAAATCAGATAATATCAAGCTATGATATGCTGATAGGATACCAAACCATTGTTATTATTTCTTCACGTCAATAAAAGTGCGTATCTAATCCACTAACAGAAAGGGAAAGGAAAGAAGAAAAGTAAAAAATTAGATACTAAGTGAAAATTATTCCTGTCTTTCTGTTTCAGCCAAGGCTATTCAGTCTTGTCAGAAGGACTATTTGCAGATCAGTAAATCCAAATTTACTTCATGTCATTGCTTTCCTCTACTGCAAAGTGTTTTGCACACTATCTGGACAAAATACAGGATGTTGTCAAAACAGAAGGATGTGGAGAAGAGCAGAATGTATTGGGTTTGGTTCTCCAAAGAGGATATCAAATGCAATGCTGAACAGAAAATCTTGGACTTAATTTAAGTTTTTGGGAGCAGAGCTCATTGCTGAATGGCAAAATACTGAACACCCCCTTTTTTACATTTTTCACAAGAAAAGCTAGCATCTTCATCCAGGAACAGGATCATTTTTGTCTTATGTTTCCTAATTGGCCATTCCTCAAACTCACACCATATCTTGCCCAAGAGTTTCCGTATGTATTTGTTTAATTAGAAGGTAGACTCATTTCTCAGTGTAAGAGTGGTAAGAGATGAAGTGCTGAAGTACTGCATTTCCTTTGACATAGAATTGTGGGATGTGAGTACTTTGGAAGGTCTATTATGCATCTCACGCTGGCACAGGTAACAGCAGTTAAATTAGAGAAGCTCCTGAGTCCATTTTCTCATCAAAGTGACACTTATACAATGGTTGCTGCTATTAATAGTATTGGATTCATATAAGTCTCCAAAAGCCCTGGTCTTCATAATAGTGTGGAGAGACACAGATGATTATCATCTGCTTTTTACCCTCAGTCACTGTGCAAAGCTGGTCACATGGTACTGAAGGTATTCAAAATTCTTAAATATAGAAATCTTGAGTGTATGAAAAAGGAAGCTTTTCAAACCACATTGCTTTACTTTCAACAACAGCTTGCCCCCCCAAAGAGCTACCTAAAATGTATATGAGCTATCACATTTTGAGATATCATAAGAGAGGATAATTTTAGTTAACTGTAACGCTGCTATAAAATTCTTCTCCTACGAAGATTCCAAACAGTTGCGGGTTTTAGTTTTGGGGTTTTTTTTCTATTTATTCCATAGCAGACATTCAACTTTAGGAGCAGCACTTTTAGTCTGACACTTTTGGTATTTACTACACCTGATTATGCTTACTCCTATTGCTACCATGGTGGCTATTCTCCATGTCCCCTGATGCATATTTTTCCTAGGTCAGCCTTTGCCTGGGACAAGATTCTCCTAATAATGTAGCCCTAGAGTGCCAGTTATGATTATATCTCCCTAATAGTTTGTTGCCACACATAAGAATTAAACAGAAAGTGTGGGAATAGTCTTCTGTGGAACTTGGTGTCTGATGTTGTATTTCATGTCCTGTCTGTAGTTTAAATTGCACATTTACTTGTGGCTCAGACAGTATATCCAAAGCCCTGACTATTTTAATTTTTATCATATCAATACTATATTATAGTAATGCTACTTTATTGATTGCAACATGAAAAGCATATAAATAGCTCCTGACTGAACTGGGTAGAATGAATTCCAAAGAATTATCTCATTTTAGAGAAACTTTAGGTAACTTGAGGATCATTATAAAATCAAATATATGCAGTTATATATCTATATCTATATCTAATCTATATCTATATCTATATCTATCTATATCTATATCTATATCTATATCTATATCTATGTATATAATCCTGGATATGCAGTTCTTTGTCACAGTGACAAAGGCAGCCAGCTAAAAAGCACAGATTTTCCTGCAAAATACATTTTTTCTACTCAAGAACCAAACCCAGAAATGAGTTTGGGTGTTTGTGCTGTCATGGACACATGTATGGAGACAGACATGAGGAGTCTAGGATCCTTCTTTATATCAGCATCCACTTTGAACTTGACCGTATGGATCTTTTGTGGTCCAGGGGACTTTTATCAATATAGACAAGGGCAGAGTTAGCTATCTACTACAGTCAAATACTCTGCTTCAAGTAATATTAATCTTAATTTTTCCCTTGCCAGCACTAGCGTTTTCAGGAAGTCCCCGTTTGGGTATTCAAAGAGACAACTGATTCCCTCATCATGTATTAATCATATCCTGTGTGCAAGGGCATCCTTGTAAAACATTTTACCCTCTGCTTTTATTGTGTACTTAAAAAATTAATCATGCCTTAGAAAATGTTATATATAGTTCGTGTAGACCTGTGTGATAGGTGATTAAAGCCTTCTTCAATATTCTCAAAAAAACATCAGGACCATGGTTTGAATTCTATCCCATTTTATTGTTTTCACTTAGTATGCCTGGGATTGACATTATTGTGATGCTTTTGTTTCTGTTAGTATGAATATGATGGTGCAGTAAGTAGATGCCGTTTATTACATACTAAATTATATGATATTTCACAGAATCACCAAATCTCACAGAATCACAGAATATGCTGAGTTGGAAGGGACCCACAAGGATCATTGAGTCCAACTCCTGGCCTCAAGAATCATACCATGAGCCTGAAAGCATTGTCCAAATGCTTCCTTGTGACTACTTTCCTGGGGAGCTGTTCCAGTGCCTGATCACCCTCTGGGTGAGGAACCTTCTCCTACCTAAACCTTTCCCTTTCCAAACTAAACCTTCCCTGACTTAACTTCACATCATTCCCTCAGGTTCTGTCACTGATCACCACAGAGAAGAGATCAGTACCTGTCCCTCCTCTTCCTCTCACAAGGAAGTCGTAACTGCAATGAGGTCTCCCCTCAGTCTCCTCCACGTTGAACAGATCAAGTGATCTCAGCCACTCCTCACACAGCTTCTCTTCAAGGCTCTTCACCATCTTCATTGCCCTCCTTTGGACATTCTCTAATAATTTAATATCTTTCTTATGTTGTGGCACCAAGAACTGCCCCCAGCACTCGGGGTGAGGCTGCCCCAGTTCAGAGCAGAGCAGAGCAGGACAATGCCCTCCCTTGCCCAGCTGGCCATGCTGTGCCTGATGCACCCCAGGACACCACTGGCCCTCCTGGCTGCCAGGGCACAATGACTCATGTTCAACTTGCCATGGGCCAGATCCATTTCCATGGCACTGCTGTCCAGCCTCTCATTCCTCAGTTTGTCTGTACATCCAGGGTTGCCCTGTTTCAGGTGCAGAATCAAGCACTTTTCCTTGTTGAACTTCTTATGGTTGGTGATTTCCCAGCCCTCTAATTTGTTCAGGTTTCTCTGCAAGGCCTCTCTTCCTTCAAGCAAGTCAACAGCTCCTCCCAGTTTTGTATCATTGAGATACTTAGTATCCTATCTGGTCCAGTGTCCAAGTCATTTCTGAAGACATTGAAGTGCACTGGCCCTACAATGGGGTCCTGTGGAACGCCACTAGTGACAGGTCACCAGTCTGATGTCACTCCATTCACCATAACCCTTTCTGCCTGATCCATGAGCCAGTTGCTCATCCATCACATAACACAGTTATCCAGCTGAGTGCTGGACATTTTTTCCAGAAAGATACAGTGAGAGACAGCATCAAAACCTTTACTGAAATCCAAAATAAAACAAAAATCCAGTACCTGGAAATTGAAGCTAGATCAAATCAAGCTAGAAATCAAGTGGGGAGTTCTGACTTTGAAGCTAATTGACTTTGGAACCACTTGTGAAATAGTGCAGCAGGTTCTACAAAATTGTTAATACTCTAAGTCAAGACTGGGTTGTCATTGCTATTAAGTTTTAATTAAACAGGATTTGCTTAAAGAAAAATCCAAGGCCTGTTGTTAGGCACAATATCTAGCAATTCTTTCTGGCTCCAGAACTTCTGAAATGCATGCTGTAAAATAAGGTTTATTTTCAAATCTATTCACGCAGCAGTATTTGTTTGCTCTTTCTTGCTGTTACTCTTCTGTGCTTTCAGAAAATTCATAGGAGACAGTCTAATATCATTTTAGTCACAAAGCAATTTCCCTTCCAGTGGAATGAAATTTCCTTCTTCTCTGAAACACTATAGAAACATAAACTAAAGGAAACAATTCTCTCATACTTATATTTACGTCTCTTTTTTAAATTGTATTGTATTGTTAACCAGTTCACAAAGCTTCTAGCCACTCCATACAACTTTCATGGAGTATTATGGGGATGGAAATTAAAAGAATGAAGATACAGTCATATGCCTGAACGTAGAGGAATTCTGCTCCACTTTACACCAAGACAAACCCAGAGCTACTACTTCAGAATACATAGATTTTCCATATATTTCTGTCCAAAGCCTGAAGGCAGGGTATAGACCACCATAAATGAAAAGAAAAAAAAAAAGAAAAGGTTTTAAACATAGTCTTTAGGAATTATTTTATGCGTTCTTATTCCACAGCATCTTCCCCCTCCTAAACCTCCCAAAGTAAACATCTGTAGATTTACAGAATCCTGAAACTTTATTGTGCCATGCCAATGCTTTTGTCTTAAATTGCAATGCCAGGTAACTCTAAATGTCGAAAGAAACCCATGTCTTTGCAGTGTCAGTTACAGCTCTCATCATAATTTCTTTTGTTCTGCTGTCATTTATTTCTTTATCAAGAACTGCCAACAGTTCTGGAGGAAATGTTCTGCAGACTTTGAAAACCTATTCCAAACAGCAGGTTGCTGTATTTCCTACATCACACACATCTGAAATGATGGTGGATTTCCAGATGGTCAATTTTTAATGACTTCTCTGCTCAGATTCATCTATTCTGAAAGTTCAAACCACCAAGTAAAGCTGGAAGGTGCAATAAACATAATGCACTATAGTTATGGGTCAATAGTCATTGACATGGGACCTGTGAAGATTTCACTGTCTTCTCTGATTGATTCATGTAACCTCTTTCCACTATTTCATCAAGTGCTGTAGTAGAGGAAATATGTATTAGTTGCTGCAAACCAATATCAATTCCTGCAAAACTTTATTTTCCATTCTCTCTATTTATCCCATAGCTGTTGTCTTATTACTGTAGGTAGAATTCAAATTATTGTTATTAGATTATAATATCTATCTCTCAATAACCATATGCAAATGACAGTACACAGTCTACAGTATAGTATAGGATTTCAAATTCAAACATTCAATTCAATATTTCAATTTTTCAAGGCAGCTGCTTCTGAACATCATGTTTCCTTAAACCTCATGACTGACTGACACAGAGGGGCTGCAGATCAGGTTGCAAGTTACAGTTTCTTTTTCAGCATAGCTATTAATCTAACTTTTTGCTGAACATTATAAACTATGTACAGATCCTTGTAATAGTGATAGCCAAATAATTGGACTTGTAAGAGCAGTGGGGATTTTTTTCCATTGGTATGTTCTTTGAAAAATTTAAATATTACCATAAACTTTCCCTTTTATATGGGGTTTGATTTTTCTGGATTTGATTTTAGAATTTTGAAGACTTTTTTGCATTTTTTCCTGCATGATCAATTCATTGTCATAATGGAAAGAAGCAGTGGATGTTCCATCCTCTGACACTAGACCTCCATTTGTGACTCTTAGGATTTCTTCTGACATCTGAAGTGGGTTTGGCCTTGTGTCTTGGTTTACTTTGAATTTCCCAGCAAATGCACCAATAAATGTTATAGTTTAGGTTCGCCAATTTCAATATACTCATTTTCTGTTGTGACATAGAATTTAGGAGCAAAAGCAAGGCAGGGTTAAAATTTAAAAGGGTATAAAGAAAAACTTTATTAACAACACAGAGAAAATAATAAATCCAGAATAAGATCTTCAGACCACGCCCTCCTCCCCCCTCCCACTCCTTCTTAACAACAACACACTTCAGTCAGTTCCCAGCTTAAATAATCAGTCTCAGTTCACTTTAGGGAGAGGAGTCTTTTCTTGTTCGGCTATGGGGATTTTTTCCCACGGGAAGAAAAAGAAACAGTTCTCTTGTGGCTTTATTTTCCACTAACATCCTCCCATCTTCACAGCTTTACCAAAACTGTGTGTACGGGACATGTTGAATTCATGGGGTGTTNGGGACATGTTAAATTCATGGGGTGTTTACTTTTAAGAATGAACTGTTCAGAAGTTCTCTTCATCTTTCTTTTCTCTGTTCATATTTCATTCCCAGGAACGGAGATCCCCTTTTTACCTCGGGGTAAAAGATTTTCCGAATACTTCAACATCCCCCTCCATGTCTTTTTTCACAGTTTATAGGAATTTTTAGTGTAGTACAGTCCACCCCTATAGCTTACAAAAAGATTTTTTGGCCAACCTTCACATCTCCTCATTCTCCTTCCATCTAGAACTTGGTTTCTGCTTCACTGACTTTAGTGTATCCTCTCTGTTCTTTTTCCTCTCAGTCAAGGGAGGATTGAAGGTCTGCAAGTCTTATCTGAGCATTAGAAGGGTTAAAATTTCACACAGAAGTTGCAGCGGCTGGGCCAGGCCATGCTGGAGCTGTGTTAGGATCTCAGGCTGCAAGCAAGTGCGTGGAGGGGCTCCGCCAAAACGGGGCCCGGCTGCCTCCCCCAGGCCGCTCCGAGCCGTCGGCGAGGTAAGGCCCCGCCGAGCCGGGCCAGGACCTCAGCAATGCGCCTCTCCTCCCCCTGGCCATCGGGGCCTCTGGGTGAAAACGGGGCTCAGCGGCCTCCCGAGCACACCCCTTGCCCTCCCCCAGGTGCCTTCAATGCATAACTAACACACCATGCAAACTTCTCCGACACATCCGTGTCATTGTTCCTATGTGATGAGAGAGAGGCCCAATAAAAGCCCTGAAAGAAGACTCAGTCCAACAACACAATATCAATAATCCACCTCTATTAAGGTCTACCAAAATTCTCTTTGGATTTCTATCTGTCAGAAAAATAGCATCACATCGGAAGCCTTGCGTAGCAGTCGCCTAAAATCAAATTTGGAGGGAGGGTAGGGGAAAGGGGAAAGCAGAAAAAAACCCCAATCAATTAAGAACAGATTTTAATAAAAAGCTTGACATATGATGAAGACAGTATTCTGAGGATTAAAGAAGATAGGAGTGTTATATTGGAATAGAAAACATTTATTTTGCAATTGTTATTGTAGTGAACTATGAAGTCTGGGGTGTGGTTTGACTTGTACCCCAAGTTAAAGGATGAATGGACCCAAATGTAGCCCATTCTGGTAATACTCTGATTTGACAATTATTTGGAACTGCAAACATGGGAAGATGTGGGATGACGGACACAGCACTGGCTTTTTACAACTTGGATATTAAGTGGGCAGCACATCTTCCTTGTCACTGGCTCCCAGGATGGTCATGGAAGATGCATTATATGGTATAAGATGCTCATCCACCCAGGCTGAGGGGACAAAAATTTCTGTAAAGGCTCTATCCTTTTTTTTTTCCATAACATCAAAAATGGAGAGCCAAAGGAAGGTGTTGCCTTCTTCTTCCTTACAAGAAGAACACTTGGCATAACAAGTGTAGATACCTCAGTCAATGTCCTCTCCTCAGCAATAAATATTAGATATGAGCCTGAGAACACTGGGCTTGAGAAAGGTGCTTGGCAAGACAAACTATCTCGAAATTCTTACTAACACAGACCCTACAAGAGAAAGGGTGGCTGCCTGTTCTCAAGAGTCCTGCACCTGTGCAGTAAAAATTTTTTGTCTCTGAATGGGTTACTGTATTGTCACCCACCTCTCACTCCATCTGCTGTGGTTCTATGACATTCCTTTACCTGCGTGCCTAAATTGATTTTCATGGCATGCTTTATGCAGGTTTTAATCAACATGTTGTTATAGAGGACATGAGAATAGAAAAAAGAACATTCATCTGTTATATAAAATGCTTCCTGCCTATGCCCCATCTTTCCAGACATTTTTCATTTATCTCCAGGTAAAACATAGCAACCATTGCTTATTAAAAAAAAAAAAAAAAAAAAAGATGGGTCATGAAAATGCTCCTGTTGCTCATTCTGCTCTTGAGAGGGCAAGTGAAAAGGTCTTTGAAATATTTGCTCAATGACTGATTCAACAGACAACACCACTGAAATTAAAATGTGTACCAAAACCAAACTACAAGGCCTAAGAGAAAAAGATTTGTGTAAAAATGTCAGAGCTTCATTGGTTTTTGTCGGATCATTTTATTTTACAACATACTTTACTGAATATATGATACTTATAAATCTTGGAGCAATGCTAATTTTTGCTTTGTTTATTTCTCTCATAAATCTTTGGTGGTTTTGTAACTTTTCTCTGTCACATAGCAGAATTTTAATTTCTAAATGTGTTTCTATTGGTGCATAAGTAATATCCATATCTTTTAAACTTTAGAGACTGAATAGAGAGCATATTACAGGATGGATTTTATGAAAGTAAATGTCGTGTTTGAATGCCACTGGTATCTGATAATTGATATGCTTGTGTCTCCTGCAACAGTTCATTAAGCAGAAGTATAGGGGGTGGATTAAAACAGCAAATCCCTATGTCTGCTAAAACTCAGTTGAGACCTGAGAGATCTACACTTTCTGAGGGCTTTTCTTCTATACCAAGTGTTGAAGTATTGGTGCATTTGCAAATCCTCTTCATTCTCTTCCTGATAAAGCACCAGACAGAATGAAAAATAAACTCAGGCTTCACAGCTGCATTTTAAAATGTGTAAATTATGGGTTATTTCCTTCTCTGTTAATGAATATCATTAATAAGACTTTCAGCATGCAACAGCTCTTCTTCCTTTTACTCCGCAACATTTAACAGTTAGTCTATTGGTAGGGACCTTAGGTTATCAAGAAGCCTTCACTGCAAGTCAGTAAATAGTTAAATCTCTGCAAGCATGTACAAAATATACTCTGTATTACTTATAACTGTTCTGTTTATGTGATACATATAAACAGGCAAGTTTTCTGACTAGGACTGAGTATGCTTCCTTCACAAAACTATAAGCACGGTACGCTCTGGAGGAAACAGAATGTCGATGCCCTGGCAGGTAAACATCAGCAAATACTGTGTCTTGCTTGTCTTGCCACTGTTGTACAGTTTGAGTTTCTCCTTTACCCATCAGTAGCTTGCCGGTATTCTGGGCAGCAACTTTTCTGTTTGGAAAAAAATTTAGTGTGCTTTGGAGAGAAAATAATTAATACCATTAACATTGTCTCCTCATTTATTTCAGATGATGTTGCAGAAGTGATAATCAGTTTTCAGAAGAAACAGTTATTAAAGTAACATTTTAAAAGTCCAATAAAATGCAACATAATCTAAGCCAATTTAGCAAGTGTTTTCCCTTGCAGTTGAAAAACAGAAAGTAACTGGGTTAATTAAGAAAAAATATTTTATTCCTTGCATATGGAGGCTATAAAGGGAGAACTGTAGTTAGTTTGTTTTAAAAGTGGCTGTGTTTGCAGCCATCTTAATTGCACAACAGATTGTGTGATGCCCTAGAAGTTAGTGAGTAACCTTCTTTCTAACAAGAAAAGAATCCATTTCAGAGCTGCCTGGAGTGATCTTATCTGCTATCTAGCAGTATTGAATTGACTAACTGTGACTGTTTGGGGATGCTGAAGTCATGTGCAGCCTGTTTACCTTGCAGATGGGGGAGCAACCTCATTCTCCATGGCTCAGCACCTGGCAATTTCAGTTCTCAAAGAGCCACTTGCAGATTGTATGTCCCAGTTATTGGCTCCCAGGCTTTTGTCCATGAGAGATGACTGTGTGCCAGCTCTGTGGTACACTTTCTTCTGCTGCATTTCCCAGCTTCCACAGGCTGCTTCTGCCTGGCTCACCAGTAACTGTTCTGACTGAACCTCTTGATGAGGTCTTTCCCCAAGCATTCGGTTTACATCTGAATCTTCGGAACACATCCCTGCATCTGACAAGACTTTGCACTCAGTTTTCCTCTTTATTTTGTCCCAGAAGTTCTTCAGAACATTTAATTTCTTCTCTAAATGGTTGGGGTTTTTTTCTAAATTCAATGCCTGTATAAAGCTTCTTCTCATTTCTATTGTGTTGCAAATGTTGTTCACTCTTTAAGCTACAGTCAGTCTCCTATTGCTTGTCATTATATATTTTTGTTGTGGATTTTTTGGCCCATTTTACTTTCCTCTCTTTTCTTTTTCAAATCCAAACTGCATCATAAAAGAGCTAACAACTTAATTTCTCTGTGTTCAAACTTGATAATATATAAAATTGAAATAACAAACAGACATTGACTTCTGTCAATGTGCATAATAAAACATCATCCAGAGAGATTGAATATGGAACAAAACAAAGCTGGTATTCACTGAAACATGAAGCCGTTGTTACAGTCACCATTATAGCCCTGCATTAAGAAAAAATACTGTAAATTGAAATTTTAAAGAGATGGAATTAGAGACTGAGGAAATGCAGTTTGTGTTTTATCAGGAAGCAAAGCTTTCAGTTACTGTATGACTGAGACACCCTACAAATACTGTGCTTTTTTTCCTCTAGTCAACTGAAACCACTCACAACATGCTGAGGTTGGTGTTGTCCTGACCTGTACCTAGGAAGGTTGCTTGAGGTAAAACCAGGGTCATATGTGATTTGAAACATGTGTTTCTCTCAAATACTGAAGACAAAAGTCTGGGGCATGTCTATTTGGCCTGTTCTTTGGTACCAATCCTGCACTCCATCCTGCATGCTCAAACCATTGCATCCCCAGCTTGCATCAGTTCAAAACAACTTAAACATTTTGCCTCTGTTGGATGGATGTTTCCTACCTTAGTGTTTCATAAAATGTTTACTTTTTAAGCAGCCACTTTGCCATTTACAAACTGAATGTTGCTGCATTTTTGTTAGGACAATGGTGTGTTGTAGGGCCTGAAGAAAAAAACAGCTCACATCCATGATTGTTAATAAGACTGACAGCTTGCAAATCCTAAACAAAATATCTTCTGCTGTGGAAGGTTGTGGTCTAGCAGTTATATATAATATTGTGATGAGGATGACAGGGGTTGCAAGATCATGTCTGTTTATTTACAACTAAGAAGCTTAAATCCAAACATTGTTTACGGTGATGCACAATCTTGGTAAACTCATTTTCTCTGTCATTAATTGTGTTTGTTCTGTAGATTGTTTTTGAAGATCATGTCACAGAATCTGACCTTTGCAATTGACCATGTAGTGGTGTAAGGTATTTCTGTCTTTCCCTAACTTAAAGATTTCTTTAGCCCATTGAATAAAAAAAAAAAAAATAGACTTAATTCAAGCACATATCTTCAGCCACTTCTCATTCAGTTTGTGGTTTCTGCAGCCTTGCACACTCTCTGAAGACTCTTTTGGGATTTGAATATGTAAGCACCAATGAAAACTTAGGGTATTGCAGTGTATAGCTGGATGAACGTATAGCAACATTTTTTTCTAGTAGTTTATGACAGTAATTTTTCATTTGTAGTAATCTTGAACTTATTTCCAAATACAGGGTGAAAAAGCCCCCACAAAAAGCCCCAATCAAAATTGCTCCAGCTTCTTAATAGTATAGGGAAATTATGGCTAAAATGGTGCTTTTCATGACAGCCATATAGCTTCATTTTTAGCTAATTTTTTTATATATTTTAACATGTTTTCATATCATTTAATAAGGTCCTAACAAACTAAATGCAGAGCTTACTAAAAGCCAGTAATTGAAAATTTATTCCAAAATCTGGTCTGAGAGTCTGATTTTGACCTTTAGGGCATGTCTTAAGTCTCTATGCAGTGTATTTTCCTCAAATATGAGAAATTAAAGATATTGACTTTTACCTTCTTCCTGTAAAATCTTATCAGCTAATTAAATTAATACTTTGTGAATTTTTAAAATTCCTTTTCAAATTACTACACAAATTTCCTAATATACATAGGTCTTTATTAATATCAAACATGTTTTGACTAAGTGCAGACTTAGTAAGCAGAGAACTTTTGGCGTTTATCTCTAAATTGTTTGTATGGGAACAAAAGCCCCTGATCCCTCATCTCACCAAATACATTATAATGTACAAACAGAATTAATATATGGCCATTTCTCACTCAACTGAATGAGTTTTGGCAAAGTAAAAAAAAGCAGACCTGGATATTTGATGTCTGATGGAATACACGGTGTTAAGAACTAAGGCCAAATTTCCAGAGGATTGGAAAACAAAGACTTGCAAATCATCTGCCTTCAAAAAAACTGGGAAGCCAGACTTCCTGCAATACCTACATTTAGCTGTGTTGGGAGTACAGTGTGGGAAGACTCAGCTGAAAACAGAGGTGCCATCAAATCTGCATGTTCAGGTCTCGTATTCATAGCCTTCAGCTATGCTGTCTAGTAACTTGTTATAGTGGCACTTTCTTAAGTTTCTTAAGCTTAGTCCAAGATCAGAAAAATATAATTAATTGTTGTTGCTGTAGGTGGTAAGTGAATGTTAAAGGACAAAAAGGATTTTATATGTCCTTATCCTAGGTATTCATGTGTTAATGTGAAGGTGATTGTGACCTAAACTAAACTCTTTAAAATAGCTTTATTTATAGTATTATTGACCTGGAAGAGAAGTGATGAAAACCATAACTTAAAGCATTTGAGATGAAAATACAGCCTTTAAACTACACAACTTTATCAAAAGCTTTTATTGAAAGTTAATCAAAACATCTTAAAGCAGGTGCATGTGAAAAAATAGAGTGGCAAAACACATATGAAGGGAAAAAATAGATTAAAGTATGAATGTAGAAAAAGATTACACTAGGGGAAGCAAATGTGAAGCCAGCAATCGTCCAAACCTGAAAAATACTGGTAATCTTCGCTCCTTTAGAAATCATAAGCAATCAGCTATTTTACCAAATAACATGTTAATGTGCAAGGAGGAGGCAATACATTTATAATTTATATTATGAGACAATTTAAGTTTATAACATGAGACAGAATGTCCATTGTTCCTTATCACAGGGCAATAAATCAGTTGAATCCTAGAAACTATTGTGGATTTCATTCAGAGACAGACTAACACAAAAGAGGTTTGGTTCTACTGATAATGTTAATCTTATTTCAGTAGAGGCAATATGCTTTTGTTTATTTATTTATACTTTCAATTACTAAATCACCTGCTTTCTCTAACATAGCAAATTGTAACATACAAATCCTATTCAGATTAAAATTCAATAAACATAGTATTGCATTTCCTTCTAAGAACAAAATAAAAAATCAAGTAAAGGAAAAAGCCAGGGAAGCAAAAAATCTGCATAAACCAGAGTTTTCAGTAAATAAGACTTATATATAAATAATAAATATGTTTTCATACTTGCCTCATCCAATATACAAAGATATATTTTCCATGGGGATAAAAATGAGCAAAGGTATCCTTAGAGAAATATCAGCAAAATAAACTGTTCAGGGAGATTTTTCTATCATGCCTATTTGTCTCAGGGTTTTTCAAAGCTGCTCTGTTAGATGAAATTCTTTCCACTCAGTTTGCTCTGCAAGGGTGCTTTAGTGGAGATGAAGTGGCCCTTCCTGAGAGATAGGCCCTTCAAGGGCCCTTTGGCATCTGTCCTTCAAGCATTCATATAATCAAATTCATTACATCCCCATATTCCTCCTCCCACAGATGGGATCAGCTTGATCCATTTCCCACAGGCCAACATGGCTGTTAGGGATATTTCACAAGGTTCTTCCAATGCTCCCTCTGAGCCATCAGCTGCAGTGCGTGTGTACGACACACAGCCTGTGACTGCACCACACGGTCCAGGTTTTAGGGACCTGTCTGCCTCACATAATTCCTTCTCAGAGCCTTAGAGCCCAAAGATGGGGTGTTGTGTGAAGGGTGAAAACCACTGCTCTTATCTCTGGTAGCCTTCAGGTTCTCCAGACTCTTCCTTTGAGGTGTGCTGAATCGCCCACCACACACTTGCACAGGGCTGTCCTGCAGGCATTAAAAGTGAGGGCTTTATGTGGGGCAGGAGCTGAGCACAACCACACAATGAGTGTGAGGAGGAAGGCCGAGCCAGAAGGATGTGTGCCTATTCGTAGCAAAAGTCCATTTTGTCCAGTTTTTCTTGAGCAATACTCATGTCTGTAAGAAAGAACACTCTGAGCAAGAGCAGCTTCAGGATAGGCCTGAGG
Organism: Buphagus erythrorhynchus; assembly: GCA_013400855.1. NCBI lineage: Eukaryota > Metazoa > Chordata > Aves > Passeriformes > Sturnidae > Buphagus > Buphagus erythrorhynchus. The sequence goes on along the minus strand of VZTT01012889.1, from coordinate 18,372 downwards.
TGTCATGGGTAAATCTGCTTGCAGTGGCTGCTGAGGAAAAAAGCATAGGTTCTCCTGAATCATCTGCTGGTCATCCAAGCACATTATAATTGGATGATATGACCTCAAGTTTTAATGCAAATCTGCTATGGAGGTTCTAGTCAAGTGGAAACCCCAGAATCAGTAGTTGCCTGAAAATGCAGAATCAGAGGTCCAGACAGTAGAGTACACTATGTATGATGATACACATGCTGAGTTACTCAAGGCAGAAAACCATCATCTGTGGGATGTTTTTTCCTGTTGCTGTGTTTACTTGTGACACTTTTGGTGCATGTGTAACCCACTGACATTTCTTTCTATTTTTTTTTACTTGGATACCAAATTCACTCAAGTTTGTTAACGTATATTTATTGCTTCTATTAAATAATTTTGAGCAGTTTAAAGATTAACAAAGGTCAACTTCCTTACATGTTATGGTCTCACGCGATTTCTGAAAATATACTACATGAAGGGGAAGTTTTGCCTCAATGGGAATGGCTAGAACATACCCTCTAACTGTGCCGTGATGAAATAATTGAAAATTCAAAGGACTGTATCTAATAAGCTTACCATTTAAGAATAGGAAGAGGACTTCCGATGGTTTTCATATCAAAGGTCATATCTTGCTAAAATACAAGTTTGCTGCACCTCATATAGGTCAGGTTAACTAGGCAGTGACAAACACAGGTTTATACTGAACCAAAATTGCTGTCTTGCTTTCTCTGAAAGCCCCCAGAAATGGACTAGTTTTTAAAAGAAATTTAGCTGTTCATGTTGCAGTGCATTAAGGTTAGAATGTCTGAGAACCCTGAGTTTTAACTGCAATTTTATTTCCTGACAAACTACCAGTCTTTGTCTCTTGCTCTTCCATCCTGTAAGGTGAAAGTGGTACTCAACCCACGCTTTACTCTCTGTAAGGGTTATGATAGAAATTAAAGATATGTGAGGTGTTTGCAAATTTTATTACTACATAAGTAGTTATACATTATTACCATATGATTCATTAATCCTGTAATAGATAACTTGCTTTCCACTTGCACACTCTCTAGCCTACTTCCAAGATACATCATGACCAGATGGAAATTAATTTTTAAAGCTTTATCTTGGGTGTTAAACCAAATTANACTTATGACTCTAGTTTTCATTTCACGAAGACCCTTATCAACCTCAAAGACCCTTACCAAAAATGTGAAAGGAGATAGCTGTAGACACTGTCTCTCAGGGATTTAAGGATAAATTTAAAAAACTAAGAACTTGAGAGTTCAGATGTTTT
>VZTT01012889.1:4455-15485 GCA_013400855.1 Buphagus erythrorhynchus | reverse complement strand
AAAAAAAAAAAAAAAAAAAAATTCCTTTTCACTGCTAAAAGCATTTGCATCTCAGTGCACACTAACTATTTTCTTTTCCAATGCCCTCCAGTGCTAATTGAAGATTTTATTGCTAACTGAATATGCAGGAAATGCCTACCCGGAACCCAGAGCTCTTGAAAAGAATGAAGTTTCTTGCTAACTTGTTACTCAGTGCAAGCACTTGGGCTTCATTAATAAGCACATGTCCTCCTCAAGTTAGCTGAAATTAATACTGCTTAGATTTAAAGATGACTCAGAAAGAGTGGGTGTAATTCCACATGTTCAGATCAAAAAACATATTGATGGAGCAAAATTGTGCACTGTAGATACAAATCCATAGGAAAGATTTTGCAAAGACATGAAAATTAATATCCTCAACACCAAACTTCCTTTGCCAGCTTCTTATTCTTATCTTTTGTGGCAATCTAACTTTCTAATTATCTTATTATGGCTAACAAAAAAAATACATCTATTACAATCACCTATATTGTGATGGCAACATAGCCATCACAATAGGAAAAATAAAATAAACCATTTAACTTATGCAACATATGTATATTGGCAGTACAGATTTTACTTCTTTAATAGTTGCTACTGAAACAAATTACATCTAAAAAAACAAATTAATTAATTCTCATATTAGACTTAAAACCACATGTGTTCTATCAACAAGAATAAACTCATCAGACCATATATTTTAAAGCCAAATATACAACACAGTTAGGGAACTAGAAAAATATTGAATTGATTTTATTTTTTAAGTTAAAAAATAAAAAATCTAATTAGAAATGCCTCTTTGGGTTTGCAGTTTCAAAACATTTCTGATATGTGGAGAGTGACTCAAAAGCAGGAAATGCATCTGTAAGGAAAGTTATGCAAAATGATCTGGTGAAATTTATGAATGGAGGATAAAAGAATCTGTTGGGGTGGGGAAAAATCTAAGTGTCTGATTTCACTATGCACAGGGGTGGACTAAGGCATCTTTTATTCAGTGTCTGCTGCTGATTAGTTGTGGCAGCAGACTGAAGAATGAAGTAGGATACAGTAGCATTTTGCATTTTATATAATACTTCCAAGTTTTCAATGCAGTTATTAATGAATAAATCCTCACAGCCATGTTCTTGTAAGCAGTGTTATCCCCTTTGTATGGGGGAGGGAAGAAAAAAGTGGAAAATGAAATTATTTGAGTCACTGGATCTACAATGAAGTTGGAAACAATATGTCTTACCTCAGCCGTGTGGGCAAAGGACAGGAGTGACATGTTTCCGCGTGTTAAAGTCAGAAATAGCTATTTAAATTCCTCTCTAAAATATGTTGTTTAAAAAGACTGAGTAGAAATAGATTTCTCTTAGCTATTGCTATGATTTCACTACAGTAATGATGGTGAGCTAATGCAAATAACCCTGTCAGACTGGTATTACTGGCTGTCCCCATTCTGTACCTGGGGAAGTAAATCAGGGAGGGTTTTGTTTATTTGTTTACCCCTGGTTTTCAGAAACTACTAAGTGAGAGCTAGAGGCTGCCAAACTGGGATTTCTACTGGCAACCCACTGAGCCCCTGGGTGCACTCACAGTGCTGCTCAAGTTGCAGTAGTATTTGATTACTAAGAATTTCTGACTGGGCAAGGTGCTATCACAATTCATCAAGACAAGTGTCCTTTGAAAAAAGTTCAATATGTTCCTGGATTGTTAAACCACTGCATTTTGTCATTCTGTTTGTTATAGGTATGAGTTATGCACATGACAAATTAGGTCACTTGAATAAGTCACTTGCTTCACTAAGCACCAGACTTTGCTATGTCCAAATTGTGATGTCATTTTTGTTCAAGAAGTGCATTCTGGCTTCAGAGTTTCATCCCTTATTACAAAAAGCAAAAGACTAATGCAACAATGGTCTCTGTTTCACTGCTGAAAGTTATATGCATTGGTGGGAAATTGAACTGATCAATGTCATAACAGAGATTTTTAAAAATCATTTGAAGTGTCTGTGCCCAAGTATTTAAATAAGTCTTCTCATGCCTGTACCAAATAGGCTGTACCCATTTCCTCTGAACTTCTTTCACTCTATTATTTCTATGTGACTTCAGCCTGCTGGCATGGAAGAGTGAATTGATTTTACTCTTCTAAAGAAATAGTCTTAAATAGTGGCAGTCATCAAGCTTTTTACATAAAGGCTTTTCAGACTTTATTAATTTAAATTCATATTAGAGGCCTTGAGGGTTTGTTCAGTAGTCGATTTTTTCTGTCGCTTTTGCATTGTGTTTATTTTCCCTAAAAAATTTCCCCAGGCAGGGCTGTGTTCCTGACACATTTCAGATTTCAACTCTCCGGCTTTGGCCTGTCTTCCTATACATATCCTGTTAGTTTTGCTGTTGTCTGTCACCTTGTGCGTAAGACAGACTGAGCATAGCAAAGACCCAAATAAACCCTTGGCTCTGGGCTTTGAAGGGAGGAGGAGACAGGTGGTGATGTGCAGGAATAGGGAAAGAGACTGGTATCATCTGGCTTACTCTTTTGTGGAGAGTCCAGAGTAGCTTTTGGAAGTGCTTCCCTCTGTGGAATGCCATCTTTTCAGCATAACCTACTATGTATTTGAACCAAATAGGACCAGATCTCCTGTACACAGAGCTGCAGCTAAATAGGATTGCTGGAGGTGAAAATGAAGAAAGAGGAGATGTCATCTTGTGAAAGATAGTAACCAAGCTTACAATGATAAAAAGTGTAATTTGTGTAGTATGGAAATTTCTTCAAACCCCGGAGCATGAAATGCTCAGACTTTTTTCCATGTCACTTAATCATCTTTAGGAAAATAATAAGCATGGACATTCTGGTTGAACAGTTGACTATTTAAAACTGTAATTGAAAATGGAGTCATATAGGAAACATTTCTATTTGAAGTCCTAATATGGTTGAAGGTATCAGGGCATTAAAGAGATGTTCGTCTCCAGACATCTTGTGAATAGAAGCAGTGTATCTGGTCTTTTTGGCACAAATCCATAGCATTGATTACTAAAATGTTTTAGCATGGCAACCTAGTACCTTGACTAAACAGCACTGATTTAACTATAAAGCCATAATTTCGTTGCTTCTAAAAATTCCCTTGCAATTTTTTCCCCATTTGGTATTGATGTTATTGTGAATATCTATTATGACTTCTTCCTCATGTAGTGCTAAAAAGTGAAATACAGACTTATTCTCCATGGCTGATATATATTATTTATAAAGTCTAGTTTAGTGTATTCTGAATTTGAGGATCAAGCTATTTTCTCTGCCTCTAAATCTGTTGTTTATGGGCTACTGACCTTCAAAATATCATGTCTTAAAAGACAACACAGTGTTTTATGTAAGTTGATAGACAAATAGATGGGTTTCTATTAATAGGCTGATTGCTGTGACTGAAAAATTTAGTTATGCAAACGAGCAATCTTCTTTTCTCTGCTGAATTAATTATTAAGGAAGAAGAACAGACATGAATTTTCAGCAGAAGTGTAACTCAATGTTTTCTGACCCTTGGTGAGACTCTACCTGTCCTCCTGAAGCCATGTCCATCCCAGCCCATGGCTGTGAGATGCTCTGGATGGCCAGTGCCCAGCTCTGGAAGACAGAGGAGTTTCAGTCCCACTCCTTACTTCCAAAAAGGAGGCTTGGTATCATGGAAAGTCTGCAGGACTTCTTTGAAATTAAGCACCACGAGTTCTATCCACTGTACATCTTGGTCAACTGAATGGAGGCAAGGACCCACCTGAAAACAGAAGAGAATATTCCAGGCATTTCATCCCTCCAGACTGACTGAGAAAGCATTGGAAGTTGATGATGAAAAATAATCTGTCAGCCGAGGTTATTTAGGGGTTAAATGAATCAAAGTCAAGCCCTGCTTGCTGGCTGCTGCTAGGCAACAAGTAACTGCATTCAGAAATTCCCTACTAATTGATTCTTGACACCATTCCCCCTTGGTTTGTACAAATATAGAGCTGTTGCTGCAGGGTGGAGAAGAAAAGCTCTGGTGTGGTGAGCACCTGGCCCTGGCAGATCCTGGCAGGTGAGACGCCCGTGCTGGGTCATTTCCCACCGAGCAAGGGGTTCAGTGGCTGTAAGGGATGGCAACCCCTTAGGATTTGTATTTTGTAAAGCGAGACTTTATGGATCAAAGAAATCTACATGAGCCACACAAAATATTGCAGTACGTCATCCTTTAATGCATGTCCACTGAACACGTGGCTTTTGCATCCATTTGCTCTTTACTTTTATGTAAGTGACCAACAAAGGAAAGGGAATGAGCCTTCCTTGCATGGCTACCATTTGGATATCCTCCATATGGAAGCTTCAAAGCACACAGGAGGGGGGGAGCTGGAGCAGGGATTTATGTGGGTTAGAGATACTGGAAGAGTCAGGCTAATGAAGGAATGAGGAAGCTTGCCTGAAAGAGAACAGCAAGCCCAGCAAGTGTCTGAGTCTTAAAATCCTCTTTTATTGATGGCTCACTTCTGGAGTCTTTATTATATTGGCTCTATGCCTAACCCTGATAAGGTTTTACCCTCACCACCAGCTGCAAGACTCAGGCATTTTAAAGATTGCTTCATGAATTAAGCTATTGTTCCTTATAAATAAACACTAATTCCTTTTTTTCCCTTTCTCATACATTATTTATTTCCTAGCTCTTTCTTTTGCTGCAGAGAAATGAAAGACAGAGAAGGAGGAGTACAGAAGGGAAGAAAATGAAACTGGGATGTTTCAAAGATGATAGAATATGATTGTTTTTTGACAATGGTAAAAATTAGCTTTCATGATATGGAGGTAATTGGCAGATGCCACATGTCTCTATCCAGCATGCATGTGCTCAAATGTGTGGTATTCTTACCCTATTTCTTTTCTGACATGATAGAAAAACATGCACTATCATGTTTTTTTCTGTACATTTCTATATTTTCTTGCAGACTTTAGGGGATATTTCCTTTTCTTTGACATCCTCTGTGAAGTGCTGTGCTTGTGCTGCTCAGGTGATACATCTCCCTAAGCAGCTGGAGGTGGGGGTGAAAGGATGCAGTTTTTCAGACACATATCAGTTCTGAAGCATATTGGGTGATAACAGAGATCACTTGGGATTTTGTCATTTATTTCACTTGGCCAATACCTTCAAACAGGGTTTCATTTTTTATGTTCAGGGAGTTGTATTTAATTGCTAATGATCACATTCAGCCCCCTGCTAGTTGGAATACTAGGAATATTGCCAGTGAGCACTACACCATATTTTTGACAGTTTTATTTTTATATTTTTATTTTTATTTTTATTTTTATTTTTATTTTTATTTTTATTTTTATTTTTATTTTTTTATTAGCTATTCCACACATATTTACACTGGAAAGACTGCATTAATATATTTTGGTATGCTTTCTAAATATTTTGCTACTGCTTTTTATTCTCTATCTAATTACCTCTCCCTACCTTGATTTTTTTAATTAACAGTGACAAAATCTATTTAAAGAGCAAATTTTTTTTGTTTTTTAATTGGAATTGCTGGTTGTCTCTGTAAGGTACAAGACAGAAGAAATAGGAGACCTGTCTAATATACATTCATTTATAAGAATACCCTGGTACACACCCTTTTTGAAATAGAAAATAATTTTAAAAGTATTTAGGCAAATTTAAATTGTGACCTCTGTTGTTTGCTATTCCTTGAGGAACAGCAAAAGTGAAATGCATTACCCATGAGAGCAATATGGAGCCAAGAGAAAAATCAAAGTGACATATTTATTCCTTTTCTTTTAAAATTTAATCTAGTTCTGTCTTGATGCAAAACATTTGTGCACTCTTTCATACAGGCTCCCAAGAACAGCTGAATAAGCTCTATCAAAAACACGTTCTTTTTCCAGATTTAGTTCTAGTTTATCTCCAAATTTATATAGCAATATATAGTGCACATAATCTTATTTACACCACCTAGATATTCAGAATTCTACCAGTTCCATCAGTGCTCTTAAACTGACCTATTGCTCATATCAGCACTGCTAGATTGGCCCTGAGCTTCTCATTATTTCTGAATAGTTAGGATTCAATGTATAGTACATGCTTATCTGGATAGCAATACAAAATTACTTTTTGCAGAGGCAGGCCACATGACAAAAAGACAGTGGGCTGCTGCCTCCCTCATGAGAAGCCTGAGAAGCCCTTCAGGGAGATACAGAGATTCATCTGTAGTATAATTACAGGGATGCCTTAGAGAATTCACATGTAAGACCAATTAGTCACAGAGTGTGCATTCCCACTGCAATATTTTTTTGTCTCATCTCTAACACTCTGCCACTTTTTGCAGTATCTTAGAATCGAATCTACAAACAGCATGGAGATAAATTCAACATTAGGTAAAAATAGTTAAAGCCTACATAGGAGAAGAACATAAATACCTCCATCACTCTTGAAGAGCCAACGCACGTCCACACATGCTTTGAAAAAAGATTTTAATCTTGGACAGTTTTTGGAAAGACTAATTAAAGAGGACAGAGCCACTGTTAATGGTGGTGTCTTGTCTATTTACCTTATGTTATGAAAGAAAACACAGTTGCTTTATCAATTTTCTCTAGTCATTCTGTATCGTAAAATATTGTTTCTGTTATAGGAATAGCTATTCATTTTATTGTTGTTATTATTAAAATATTGATGCACAAGGATAAAAAGTTCAGTGATGATTTAAATGTACCAGAGAAGTTATTAGTTCTCCTTGTATAACAGATCTTAAATAGAAATTAATTGCAATGATGACTTCGAGTAACCTCAGCTTAATAAAGGAATTGAGATTGTCTGCATTTGGAATTCTTACGAGGCAATCATGTAATCGATAACAATATCTGCTGACTTCTAGCATCACTGTATAAGCATTATTTATGACTGCTTTCTGGCAAAGCAGTTACTCCATTTTCCAAGCCAAGTTTCAGAGAAAAATTCTGGCAGCAATTAAAGAAGAGTTTCCAAAAATGTACATGTGAAATAAATAAGATTTCAGTCTTTTATACATTATCAACAAGAAAAGGTAAATAAAGTCTCATACTGTGACTTCAATTGATCTCTTTATCCTGTCACTTTCTTTTTTGAATTTTGGCACTAAGGTAAAGAAAGTAAGGTGTTGACATATAAACAACCTGCCGTGTTTAGATTAGGACAGCCTAAGGTAAGCACACTTTTCATTTTTACAACTTCTCATTTCATTGCTGTTGAAGAGGCTTTATTTAATATATAAGACTAAAATATATACATCTGTCATCTCTCACAAATTTGCTGAAGGAGAGCAGGGACTTCACCTTCAAATTCAGCCTTACCCTGATGCAATCAGTTTCTGAAGTGTCCTCAGGAACATCATCAGGCAGCTTCACCTCATGTCTTGCGCTACACATGAAGTAAAGTTTTGCTCGTGACCTGGAACTTCCTACAGAAGTGACCAGGAAACAGGCGGAACAGGTATATCAGAGCCCCCATGAGGATCTGACAACTGGGTAGGGAATATGGACTCTTGGTGAGGGGAGCACCCCAGATGTGATGTCAGACCTGTCTTTGTGCTCCTCTCAGCTTGTTCCAGAAGAATCAGGGGACATGCACTGCACTGGGTGTGTTAATGCCTGCTGAATCACTTGTGTCAACCATGTAAGCCCTGTGGGCAGCTATGTTTGCCCCCATCTCCTTCCTTCAATTTCTCTCATGCTCTCAAGCACTTGGATTCCAGCATCTGTCAATGAAACCCTTGCCAAGGAGAGTATCATCGTGCCCAGAACCCTCACAGCTACACAGATGAAACAGAATACAGTAAAGAAGGACTAGATTAATATTTCATGCTTGCTGCAATGTGATTTTTTAGCAAACGCAGTTTCAAAAGCAAGAGAAGGATGAATCAGCAATTGATTTTATAATAAATTTTTTGAGATTTTGCAGAACTGTCTGTTATTGACCTAAGAGTATGATCGTTTCAGTCTCATATCCAGCACAGCAAGGAGATATTTGAGACAGAGTCCCTGGTGTTTTAGAAATCTCAGGACAGGCAGAAGGATTCACACAGCATCAGACAACTAAAGATTCCTGGAAATTAAGTGCATATAAAGTAAAAAAGAAAAAGACATATTGCCAGACCAGTTGCCTATAAATTGCCAGGCCTCAGCAATGGGAGTGACACATTGTGCAAGCCTAATCAAATTCCTCATGAGCAGCAAGCTCAGATCCTTCAATCTGTCCACCATTTTCTCAACTCTTACATTCTCAACTCTTTCATTGTCTGCTAAATAAGAAAAAAACTAAATCCTTAAAGGAGCAGTGCTGGTGGTTACTATAGAAAGCACATCAAGATAGTCTTAGAATAGATGGAGCTATGCAACAGCAAAGGTGCTTAAGGTAGGAAAAACAGGCACAAGGAAGTGGGAGAAAAGTAACCAGACCCTGTTTTGCTTCTTGAAAGTTTAAAAATGGAGTTTCATTGTACACAGAATGTTGATTGGCTAGTTTGGGGTGTAAGAGTTTTTCTTTAAGCAAGAACTTCTGTGTTTGCAAGAGAATTTCCAGGCTATTAAGAAGTACTTATTGATTGTGTTTACTGACTCAGTGTAATTGTAAAATGTTGTCAATCAAAATGTGTGGGAAATGAAATATCTTTGATGACTATATCCCTAACTAAAAAAAGTGCCATTGCCTTTGCCTTGTCCACTAATCATCTGCTAAAAAGTTGTTTACATTGGAANTGCCTGATGCCCTAGGGACTACAAAACAATATAGTCGTAAAATGTTGTCAATCAAAATGTGTGGGAAATGAAATATCTTTGATGACTATATCCCTAACTAAAAAAAGTGCCATTGCCTTTGCCTTGTCCACTAATCATCTGCTAAAAAGTTGTTTACATTGGAAATTTTCCATTTTTATGCTAATGCTACTTGACAGTAACTGAGATTTTAGCACTGGGACCTATATAAGGACCTCAGGAGAAATTCAGAATTGTCTGTCCTAGAGCTTGGGAGAATGTACAAAATATTAGTTTTAAGGAAAAAGAATATGCTAAGGCTATTTTTTACATAGAACTAAAACCACCCACACACTATATAAAATTATCTAAAACTACGTGTTATGCTGCAGATAAAATCGAACCTTAGGGCCTTAGCTCATTTCTATTATGTCTAATAAAGCTTGTAAAACTACAGTGATGTATAAATAGTATGAAAGAATAATTACTATTGTATTAAGAAGTAAATAAAAGTAATAGTTTGCAAACAAATAAATTGGTTTAGAGAAAAATAACTATTTTTTTTCTGCATACCATTAAAATGTAGGAAATATAATTGACAGACAGAATATGCTGTAAGAATCACAAAAATAGATCATCTTTTGTACTGTTTGCATTTTAGAAAGAAAAACAAAAATGTGTTGGTAAAGNGTAAGTAATGTCAAAATGACATAAGGACATACATCAGTAGTGAATCAGAACAAATGCACATCCAATGCAACATCTTGTCTCTAACACCAGTCATAGTGATGCCTAAGGACAAATACAAAAATGGCAAGACGTACAGTTTGTGATGCTTCACAAACATGGAAGTGTTTTGCTTTCACTGCTTAGTGTTTTGCTTTTCACTGAATATTCAAAAACTATGTTTTATTCCTTGAATACAATTGTTTAAGAAAACAGGTATAGCTATACATGAAAATTTACTTTAATTCACAGATTTTCATTGACATTATGTCTTATTTCCATTTAACTAAAAATCAAGCACCAGTAAATATCTTTGTAATAATAATGATATCAATATCACAGTTATCTGCTTTCTATACATCTTGCTTAATTTTAATATAAATCAAAAGGATAAGTGTTTGTACTGAACAGAAGCAAGGGGTGCTTTGTGAAATGCACTGCTACTACTAAGATAATTTTTCTCTTATTTTAGTCTGCTCTGCTCAAGGCACATCAGTTCCACTGGACTTTGTATCCAGATAGTATTCCTGCTGTTGGCCTGGCACCCAGAGACGTTTGTATAGAGACCACAGGGAAAAAAGCCTTCAAACAGTTCAGGCAGCAATGGATCAAAAAGAGCCTCTCTGTATAGACAAGCAGATCCCTATTTCATATTCATATCACATCATGTGCTCAGCTGGATCTTTTTTATGAGTTAGAGAGATTTTAATAGGTCTCTCACCTCATTTTCTGTCTATTTTGATACTATAGCTCAATTTAATACATATTCATAGTTCTTGTCTCCCTTTGCTCAGCAAAGCTTCATCAATCTGCTAAGCCTTTTTCCCTCTAATTTCAGTGTTTATCAAGATTTGAAGCAAATCAATGCCCATCTTGCAGGAGGTTATGCCACCAGGTCCACTTGCACCCTACACGAGCAATTGAGGAAAGTTTGGAGAGGAGGCGTACAAATGGAAGGGATTACATTGAACTGCCAGCAAGCACTTTGTGTACTGTGTTCATATTGAATTAAGAGACCTTGGAGTTAGAAAAAAAGCAGCTGAACAATGGTACTAATTTACTAATAGGTATCCCTTACAGCTAATGGAAGCAGAAAAAGGCCTGCATGTTTTGATAAATGTTACTCTTCTCAATAAGAAAATAGCACTTTTTCTTAATTTTCTACCATTCTTTCTTCCAAACATATCTTCTAATCTTCTTTTCTGTTAATTCAGGAAAAAGGAGGGGCAAAATTAATATTTATCCAATAATGGCAAGTATTTAAGTGTATGGAAACAAGCACGAAGGACAAAAACTATGCAACAAGTGGGTTATATCTATCAAATAGATCACTTTGTCATCACAACATGCCACTTACTAATTTCAGGAGTTTAAAAAAAAAAATGGCTGCCCAAATTACTATTAATTATTACTGTATTGCTATATCTATGTATGGGGTTAAATCCTAATGTTAGCATTGGTCCTCATTTTGTGATGACATGTTTCAAATTGTTCTGAAAAGACAATGAATTGTGTAGTCAGAGTAGCACAATTGCTATTTTGAAAACAACCGATCTTCTTGGAAAAAATTT
>VZTT01012888.1:3076-38027 GCA_013400855.1 Buphagus erythrorhynchus | reverse complement strand
CCAAGTATTGGGAATTCTTCCTTTATTTAATCCTTTCATGCAGGAACTGACTTGCATTGCAAACTTTCTCAAAACAGTAAAAATCAATAAGGTACCGTAGAAAATTAGTATGAAATTTACAGTATTCTTTAAATCTGTCAGTAGTGCTGATTTAATTTCTTTATATTTGTCCACTATAGAAACATGGAATATTGAATTACTTAATATAGAGTTTTAATTAGGACCAGTGTGTATTGACCCTGAGATTAGTTGATTTGAGCATGGTGTTGCAAACTTGACTAGAGTAGGGGCCATTCTCATAAAAGTTGGACTTGATGGCCTTTGTGGGTCCTTTCTGACTCAGAATATCCTGTGATGGTGCAGTGTCATGCCAGCAGCTCTTTTTCTGCTTTTTCCTAAACTATGAAAAATGCAGATTGAACACAAATCTGACTTGCAGAGGAATTTTTTTTGCTATGTTTTCTGTCTCTTTGCCCAGATATAGCACTGGGGAGGCTTAAGGAGACTTTTGTTGCCTACTCTTTTGGAATAAAAAAAGCACTTAAATATATTTGTTTTGCATCTTAAATGATCATTACTAATTAATTTAAGCCTGTACCTCACAAATGAGCATAATCAATAAATTGATTTTGATTTGCAGTGGTGGATTTGAAGGCTTTCAAGAGAAAAGTATATTAAATTAAAATTAGTTGTTATAGTTAAATAACTAAAGAGCTCAGAAATGCGTTTGCTAAAGAAACATCTGTATCAGAAAGTGATGTGAAATTAGAATTGGAGAGTATGCCCCAGTCTCTGTGGGTGTAAAGCTCACAGTTCAAGCTGCCCTGGGCGGTGATTTGAGTGAAGCAGCCACACCTTGCCCTGAGAGGGCTGAGCAGTGTTCACAAAGTCCTCCTGACAACAGGGCCAGTGAAACAGGGCACCTGAGAGGGGCACAGCACCGAATGATGGGGCTGTGGTTATGGCTGAATCTGATGCTGCTGGTCCATGAGGGAAAATGTGCCTAAGCTTTCAATTTACTTCAAGTGGATTTTGCTGAACATTCTGGTAGAACTGATAGTCTTTCCTCCTGATGTTTGATGTGTGGATTTTTTTTTCCCTTAAAGTTTAAGAAACTTTAATAATCTGTAAAGAGTTGTTTTTGTTGAGGCTGGAGGGAGGCATTTCACACTCATCACTCAGCAGTGCCTTTAAATATACATATATATGTTTATAATATATGTACTGTAGAATCAGTTGTGTAGACTCTTTGGGGTTTGTGTCTCTCAAAGGTGAATTTTACACGAAGGTAAAATGCTGATATGTCATTTAGATACAGCAATGTAAGCATAGGACCCCTTTTAGAAAGATAAGAGCCTGTCAGCTTTCACTACTATAATATATAATAGGTGACAAAAAAGTTAAAATGCAGGAATCGATTCAGGGAGAAGAAATATACTGATATGTTATAGACATATTAAAAAAGGGCTATTTGGTTTTAAGATGATAAAAGTAGAAATCCCTATAAATTCTTAGAAAATTAATTTCTGCTGAGTACATTTTGTATATTCTGCTGAAGAAGGTTGTAAGATGCTTTTTCAATTCTCTGTATTACTGTCTTGCCCTGGAAATTCACAAACCAAAATTACCAACTTGTAAAAAACTGAGGAAGAAACAAGTTTGCCATGTCTAGCAGGGATTGAAGAAAGAGAATGGGAAAAANGCTATACAAATGCAGATTTATGATGTTTCAAATGAATAAAGTATTTAATATAAAAAATAATTTTAGTCTCTTATTCTATAAACCAGGATCTACAGTATTCTCTATTTGATATTATTCTGAATTCTCCTGCACTCTGTAAACAATAGTCTTCTAAAGAACAACCAAAATTATTGCTCAGTTTTTACCCATTTCAGCCACTATAAAAGTCTAAAAGATTAGATATTTAGGATTACTATTATCTAGATGAGATAAAAACTAATCTCTTGCAAGATTTTTTAGCTTGATTGCATAAGGCTTGGGAGCAGAGTAATGCCTTCCTTATTAAAGCAATAAAAAATAGGAGAAGAATTGATGAAATTGGGGAATAACTCAAAGTGAAAGTGTGCATGTGTGGGACAACATAATTTGAGTTCTAGAATATGTAGGCAGTATTAATGATGGAGCAGAGAAACAATGGATTAGACCATCTTGGAAGAAGTTAGAGGTTGCATCAGGCTGGCAAAGTTTTTATTAAAGAATAATTCTGAGATAAATCAAAACTTTTGAGAATATTAAATTACTTTCTACATGAAAAATTCACGACTTTAATTAACACTTTTCCCTCACTAGAAAAGATAATACCTTTTCTACCCTTCCAAATGTAGTTCAGTATTTAAAAATTTGGGGATTTTTTTTTTTAAGGGTGTTTTTTTGGATTCATTTGTCACAATTACAATCTGCAAAACAAAAGAGAACAATTATAATTAAGGATTTCTTGTATTGCTTAGTCACAGAAACTGTTGCATATCTATGCTCCAAAGTAAATGCTTTCTACTCTTTGATAGACAAATTGAGCTTAAAGCCCTCAAATCAAGTGTAGACTTTTGTGCTGTTACCTGCCAGTGGTTACCTGCAAATGCAAATCTGAAGAGCCCATATGCCACCTTCTTCTTCAGGAAAATCCCTTATGAGAAGGATATTTTCTTCATCTGGTACAAAGCTGACCTTTTTCCTAAATAACATATGAAGATTTTGTGTGAGTCAACAACTGAGCACTTTGTCTCCTGGTACCTGATTTACTGTAAATCATCCCATTTTGGAGGTTTGGAATAAGAACTAGCTGCTGCTTCTGTACTGACAGTAGTTTGAGTTTCTGACTTGATGTGGTTGCCTGAGCTACTCAGAAAGACCAAGACTCCACACCATGTAATTATCTATTTCTCATCATTTCTTATTCCATGATAACAAGACATTATCTTGTTTTAAGAAGCTGAAGCTATTCCATATGGGCAGTTTTAACTTCATGTTGTCTGAATTTCCAAACCTGCCTCTGTTAGTTTGGTTTTATTATACATGTCGAAAATTTAAGAATGATGTTCTAATGTATTTTGAGGTGAATTATTTGTGGGGGAATAGACTTCTGTGTGAACCACTTTGTCTCTTATGAATTAGCTTACTCCTTAAGTAAGATTTAGACTGGTTAATCTCAAATAAAAAAGGGTCAGAGCAGTTTAGCTGAAAGTAGTGAGGACAAGGACAGATAGTTACATTCAGTAGAGATTAGGTGATATTAGATGTAACAATAGATCAAAAAGAAACCCAAGATCAGTAGAGAAAACTTAGATCTATCTGACTTTAAAAAAAATATGTTTTGCATTCTTGTCTTTAATTTGGAGGCAGTATTTTAGCTTCAGCTCTTAATTTATTTCCTTATTAAATAAAATTTTATATTCTTTCCTCACTTAGTGGTTCTGCTCTTCATCTGTGTCCAATTATCATTATGTCATATGTGATATTCTTCTGTTATTGTTCATTCTTCAGTGTTTATGTGCACTAAGATAAAGTAAAAGCTCAACTCCAAGACTGAGTAAATGTGCCATGAATTTGATTTACTGCCATAGTCTTCATAGAATTCTATATATCTGTTAAGTAATTGTATATATCTGTTATCCAGCATGCAAATATCAACCGACAGAACTCGGCTTTTCAGTGTGAGCCATTCTGTTGCTTTTCTGTTCTTCAAATCCAAATTGATATTAGAATTATCGAAAATTTTGGTGGGAGAAGACCTTAAGAGATAAGCTGTCCAAACCCTTCTTCAAAGCAGGGACAGCTGTGGGGTCAGATCAGGTTGCCTATGTGTAGATCCAGTCTTATATTGAAGATGCTACTGTAGTAATTCACAATATACAGTAGGTGTCGATTTTCCATTCTGAAGCAACATATGTAACAGAAACACTGAATTTAAGACCAGTAAAAATGTGCTGTACCATCTAGGGCAAGACATCCATTTGTGTATCCTTTGAGGTCTTTATAAATCAGGGCAGTCAGCCAGGTGCAAGGGGTGTCAAGGAGGATTTTCCTCCCCTTTCTCTCCTCCATTACTCTCACCCAATTCCTAACAATATCCCATAAACTGGTATTCACACACTCTCCTGTATTAAAGAAACAAAAATCTCTTTGCTGTTGTGTCCAATACCAAACAAAACTATGGATGGTCAAAGGCGCAGGTCAGTAGATAAAAATCATTCACCTCCTGATTAAATTCCATCCCCAAATGAGAGTGGAAGGAATTACTGGTAGGTGGTGTGCAGAGTGTGTGCTAGTGCTTTCAGGCTGTTTTGAAATGATGTGTGTAAGCAGTTAAGAATTTAGCCATCCAGATGTTTCTCAGGAAGTGTTTTTTCAGTGATTTTCAAGGTAGTGTCCTGCAAGTGAGGAATTGATGGTTCACAGTCTAGCTCTTGTTATTTCAGTTATGTGCTGTGCAGCCTCAGCAAAATATCTATTCTTTCTCCTTCCCTTATGCTTAACTGCTGGAGGAATTTCCTAATAGAAGCACTGGGGTTTATTCCGTATTATTGTTACTGGTCATTGGAAATTTCACTGGTATTATCAATGGAGAAGTAAAAAACGGACTTGATATCAATACTGATAGCTCATTTCCTTTAGGTTTTGCTCTTCTCTTCTGTTGTTGTTTGAGAAGTTAAATTAGTGTGTGTTGGATAACAGTCGCTTTTCTGAGTTTTTGATAGAATTTTCTTGTATATTTCAGTGAACACACAAATCACGCAACAAAACAGAGCAGGAACTGTGTGTATCTAAAAGAAAGTTTAAGCTGTGAGTGTCAGGACAACCTATGTTAATGAAACTATAAAATGCGTTTCAAGATATATCTGATATGTGCTGAGGCTCTACAAATGGCAAAAATAGTAGTAAAATAATAGAATTTTAAGGAGCTTTTTATCAGTAGTAGTCATTGACCTACAAGTTTTTAAAACTAGCAGGTGATCATTGTAGGTCCTGTCTAACTGAGCTATTCTATTTTATTCTAAAAGTTTTAAGTATTTACTGAACAACCAAGCCTTTATACTCCTAAAATTTCTCATAAGACTAGGGCATTAGAAATTAAAATATAGCATTTTGAAGGATTCCCTATGAGTAACCATGTTTATGGTTCAATAATGTAGCTATTAACTTCCACAGTATATTCTGTGTTATGATATTTGAATTCATCTTACTATAATTTTAATTTTAACTGTTAAGATCTTGCACTTGCACTACTGTTTTTTTCTGAAGCGGAAAATAAATTGACATGAACAAAGGATAATTTGTGCTACTTTGCTTCTTTTTCTTCCCGCCCCCTTGCCTTCTTTCTAGTTCTTCAGTCAGTCCTGATGGAAAAAATTATACGAGATGATGTGCAACTGTGTCTTTTCCCCAGGCAGCCTCTCACTGCCGCTAGTTATTCTTTGTCAGTCTGAATCTTTCATCTTGGCATTATGATACAGCCTGAATGAGAAAATTAACATTAATAGCAGCAGCAGCAAGTGTGAGGGGAGCTAGTTTAGGCTGCTGAATTTCATTCCTGTCTAGTTCTCTTGAGGGGAGTACGACCACTGAGAGCTGATGTGCGTGCAAAAAGAGCCGAGCCGATGTGTTTGGACTTTATTTCCCCTTGTTCCTAGAAAAACATTCTTCTTCACTGCAGCATGTTTCCATGCTTTTTTATGTTATTTTTTTCTCTAAAATATCCCCATGTGAATAAATTTATTCAGAGAATAAATTTACCTATGAGCAAACCCATTTGGATGGATGTATAAGAATTTCAGCTTTTTCTTTTATTTTTTAGGTTTTTCTTCCCCATGAATATCTATAAACAGTAGTAAATGTTCAGTTTCGATAGCTCAAAATTGAGGCAGAAAAAACCAAAATAAATGTTAAAACTCACAATTTCTAAGACAACTATTTTTTTTCTGATTTTGAGGGAGGAGGTTAGTGTCTTGGTCACAATTCTGAAGGTCATTATTAGAAATTATATTCAGGCAAACTTTTGACATGATGCCAGATGGTGTTGCCAGCATCAGCAGTAGAAGGGAAACGCTATTTTTTATCAGTATCCATTTCAGGCAAACAGGAGTGAAATTTCATCAGACAAAGTAAAGGCATTTTTAGCTCTTGGGCACTTCCTCTGATTTTTTCGGAGAATTTCTGTATATTATGAGACCCAATAATATAGAGTTAAGGTATACATACAGATGATTAGGTTCAGGCCAGAATGTTGAGGTCATTGAACAAGCAGTGAGAAACTTCAGGACGCGACATGAGAAATCACTGGACCTATGGAGCAACAGGATGAGAAGGTGACAGGATCTATGGCACCTTGAGGAGTGGCTGGGCTTCATGGATTGTTAGGGGTCGTGAGAAAGGTGGCCAGACCTCACCAATACTTGGGGGAAATACTGGAAACCTTTTGGGAAGTGAGACCTTGCAGGCCAAGTGGTGCCTTGTTAGTTACATCATTGCTATCATGTTAGGCTCAGATGACTGGCATAGCAAGATCACAAATTCTCAATTTAGTAATATTGTAGTAAATCTGAGATTAGCAAGAAAAAATTAATTAGGCACAAGTGCTTGATTTGTGAGCAAGCAAGAGTTGAGAGAAGGATGTCAAAATGGAGGAAAGGGGGTATAATAATGGCAGGTCATGTTTAAGCAAGGCAATAGTCAATATGCTTGGCAGGTTGAACCTTGCACCCTTTCACTGCAGTGTGTTCTGTCTTGCATTTAAACTTTGATGCTGATTATTTTCTGAGTGAGTGTGCTCTTGTGTGTGTGACCACCAGAGACCTTGAAGCAGGACTGTGCAGTGGGTGGGATGAGAGATCAGGGTACAGCTACTGCAGAAAGGGCTGTAGGTCACAGGAGGCCTGGGGCAGTAAAGGTAGAGATATCTAATGGGAAGACCAGCTGCTCCAGAGACCAGGAGTCCAGGGCCAGCTCTTAGGGATCTGTGTTTGTCTGCTGGTGACCTCCTCTGATGCTACTTGAGGCTGGATGTTGGTGTTCACTGAGTGCTGCTTGTCTTTATGTGCTTTTCTCCAGTTACACTGACCTGTGTGGCCAGGCATGTGAGCACCATGTGCATCCCTGAACCTTTGGCATACGTGTAGACCCGTTCTGGGAGGGTAAACCCCAAAGCAAACAGCCTGCCTCACTCACTCCTGCAGGCATGGAGGAGCCACAGGCTGGCCATCAAAGTGCTCTTTTGGTAATTTGTCACAGATTGTGAGCCATGCAGCACCTGTAGGGGCAGAGCAAACTGTGTAATGAGTGGGGAGCCCCTGGCTGTGTGGGGGCTCAGACTGGCATGGGACAGATTGTGGCAGGGACCTCCCCCACCTTGCTCCATCATGCCCAGAGGCAGGCAAATAAAGCCAAGATAATGACTGGGGCAGTGGCCCCAAGTGTGCCAGGCATGGCCATGGGGACAGGGAGTCCTTCAAGTGCACAGCAGGGATGGATGTGCCCAGGTGCACTTCCAGCTGTAGCATAGAGAAACACCTTACACCGTGTCTGTCCCTGTTGGGCCACCACCAGAGTGGCTGTCACCTGAGAACTTATGGGGTACTTGAAGCCACATAAAGTAAGCAGACTTTTCATGCTGTGGTCATTCCACGAGATTTGTCATCTTGTCCCAGCCTGAGTAGCTGCCAAGCCATGTACTCGTGGGGAGTTTTCTTTCCTGCCCTGTCATCTCATGTGCTGGATGGGGCACAGCTGAGCTTC
This sequence comes from Buphagus erythrorhynchus, assembly GCA_013400855.1. Lineage (NCBI taxonomy): Eukaryota > Metazoa > Chordata > Aves > Passeriformes > Sturnidae > Buphagus > Buphagus erythrorhynchus. The sequence continues at coordinate 30,277 of VZTT01012888.1, read as the reverse complement.
CCTGGTGAGTAGTTTCCAGTCAGTCAAATCCAGATTTGTACCTTTCAAGTGTGTGTACAGACCTCTGCTCAGACTCTGTCTATACTGACATACTTGTTTCCAAGAAACTTACAGAGGAGTGTATCTGTGAAGCAAGTGGTGTGGCCTACTTTCTCTAGAATTTGAGTCAAGTGCTTTGATCCCTTTCTCGTTAACAATTTCTCACTGTGTTTAATAAGTATTTACGGTTTATTTTCCAGCACACCTGGGGTGGTTTCCCTTCACACAACTGATCTTAAAAAACTTCCCTCTTATTAGTTAACATTTTAACACCTCAGTCTCATTATTTACAGAAATCTGTTCTCTGCTCACTATTGGAAGTGTTGTTTGTACAGCAATACTAGCTGTCATTTCTTCAGAATTGTCTGGGATTACTATAATCTTCCTAAGGTGTGTAATCACTCTGGCATTTTCTGGGAAAGGCCTAGGATAAATGGGCCCATAAATTCCCACAATTGCCATAGGGCCTCTTTACGAGGCTTTTCTCATCTAGTGGGTCTCACAGTGCTTCAAATGTGCTATGAGAGGTGGATCAGTGGCCACTGTGACAAAGTGACTTTGGCTGTCTGTCTCATTCCTTTGCTTACTGCAGTGTGACACGAGATGCTTATGACTTAATAATTAAAAGTGGTTAATCCAAGTGACAGGTGTAAAATAAGTGAGACTGTTAATGTAAGTGTCAGCATTGTGGGCATAACTTTGTTCCTGCCAAATCTGTTGCACAGGGTTCAGAAGATAGAGCGTATAACTTGAGGAGAGGAAAAAAAAAAAAAGAAAAAAAAGGAGATCTGACACTGCAGCTCCTTCTGGTATCAGTGTATGTCCAGTGCAGTCATATATGAGAGGATCCACTACTGTCAACATTCTCTTGCTAATAGCATTAGAGCATAAGTCTTAAAATAATTATTTTCAACATCCCTTACCAAAGGGATGAAATAAATGCTTCTGAAATAAAAATGTTTCAGAAGTAATTTATTGCAGGTTGGCTATTCTGGAAACAGTCCTTCAGAAAAATATAGGTACATATATTACTCATATTTCCAAACTTTGGCATAAACCCAAAATTTATGCTTAAAAGTACAGAATAGAGTTTGCCTTAATGCTCTATTCATAAACAGTTAAGAAACTGGCACAGTTTTTGAAATATGGAATATTCATATTTTACTGTTTATCTTAAATTTCTACTTCCATACTACCCTATTTGGGTCTTGACTTTTGCTATTCTGAATAGGCATTCTGTTCAAAACATCGGTGGGTTAGTTTTAAAATCTTTATAACAAGAAAGAGTAGTGTAATAAACAGAAACAGCAAAATATTATATTATTTAAAAATAAGCATTTAAAATAAACATAAAAAACAAACATACATTATTAAAAAATAAATTAAATCAAAATATGATTATTTGAAGTCACCTAGAGCATTATAGACTTGATGACATCATCACCCAATTTTGCAAACTCTTCTATATTTTTTGGTAGTTTAACTGGAAACAGTGAATGAAGGTACCTTCTTGTGGGTACACAAGTTTTTCTTAATGTTAAGAAAGAAAGAATTAATAGATTAAAAGGCTAGGTTTCAGGGATTTGTCTGGTATTTCTTTTTTATGTTTTCATTATATGTTCTTATTAAAGATAGAAGTGTCATATTTATTTTATTTCATTTATGATGAATGTCTGAACTAAAATAGAGAGAATTTTTTTTTGCATTTAAAAAGATTCTTTTGATAAAATAATAATGAGTGTATTAATATTAAGGTAATCTTCTGATTTCATCAAAATTGCTAAAATAATTTTCAAAAGAAAATATTAATTAGCTAAAAAATGAACTGAGATGTTGCTTTTTTTTCCTGTCTTCTGGCACTTAGATACTAAAAATGTCACACTTAATTTGAAACTTATATTGACAGCTCCCTGTTGTTGATTCACATTTGAAAGAACAGAGTTATTAAAAGTGTGTGCTGTGTTCTCTCTCTATTTGCTGGACTTGTAAGAAAAGTAAAAACTGACCTCTGGCAGTTTCTTCAGTTGCTTGGCTTGGGAATATCTTTCAGTACCTTTTAATACTTGAAAAAAAAAAACAAAACAGCTAAAGCTGTGATGAAAATTACAGTAGGCAGACTTAAGGGAATAACTCCAAAGAAAGTGTAAATTTAATACAAAAGCAAAACATCTGTTAGAAGATGTTTCTTAGGGCTAATGCAGCCTAACGTGTTGGATGCTGAGTGGATGTGGGTGGGAATGGGAGTGGGGGATGTCTATACCTCAGAAGAAATGCTACCTCTTTTCATCAACTAAATACTCTGAAAAGTTTGAGGAAGAAGACTTTTATTTTATGAAAATTTTACTTTTTGCTTTTAACACTCTTCTTTTTGAAATATATGGCCAGAAATCTCTCTTATCTTAAGACATTGGTGGTGTGTGAGTGTGGGGAAAGAGAAAAGAGAAGGAAAATGTTTGTGAAGTAAGAGAGAGAGCTGCATGCAGTTCAGGAACATACACTGTACGGTATGGAATTACAGTGACATAAAATGCTTGGAACAGGCAAAAGGAAGCTTGTTTTCATGGTATCCTCTGATACTGCATGGAAGCACTTGGTATCACAGTACTTAAAGAAAGTTCAAAATCATGAAGGTCATTGACCTAGATCACAAGAATTGAGCTTATTTCGGATATTAAAAACTTAAACAGCACTAAGCTTGTGAATTTCTGCAGTGCAAGGCTAGAAAATGTTCTTTTATGTATAAGGTCAGTGACAGGCACTTTTGAGTAGACATGGAATAGGATTGAAAGTATCACAGAGTCATCAGTGTTGGAAGAGACCTTCAAGGTCATCGAGTCCAACCATCAATCCAGAGCCACCATAATCACCTCTAAATCAGATCCCAAATGCCTCATGTGGTCATCTCCTGAACTCCTTCAGAGATGGTGATACCACCACCTCCCTGGGCAACTTATTCCAATTTGTAACCACTACTACAGTTACTTTATTGTTTCTTTTTTTTGTAATAAAGGCAGTTTCCTCTTGTCCTTTCACTTGAGACATGGCAGAAGAGATCCATTTCCTCTCCACTACAGCCTCCTTTCAATAAGTACGTTTAATGTCTGTTCTAGACTGTGAAATAGTTCATAGCATGGTGTCCCCTGGCATTTCCTCTAGTTTTGATAGGGCTGGTATCCTGCAGGCCTCTGCAATCTCATTACTCTTCTCCCCTGGGCCCTCTCTCCTTTGTGCTGTTTCCTGAAAAGCAGAGCATTTAGCCCATGAGACTCTCTTTTAGTCATTTTGGTTATGTAACTATTGAACAGAGCCTGCAAGTGCATACAGCTTGGATGAATTGTAAAGAAATGACACTTTAGTTGTTATATTTCTCACTTTCATGCCTTTTGCTGTCTTAATCTCCACTGTCTGGAAAGCAAACTAATTTCTGGTTAACTACAATGTAGTCTAAAGTGCTTGAAGATCACACTGAGATTCACCAAATGGTGCACTTACCCTATGAGGTGTCTCTGTAGACACATTTTCCTGTGCATATTTGTCGTAGCTATTGGTGATTCCTTATTTTAGCAGAGTATAAAATTAAGGTGCTAGGATCTTTACCTTTTATCATGGTCAGAGAACATGATTTGTGCCTTAAAAATAAGGATGATGGAGACATATTTGATTAAAGGGTCATACAAAGTGGAAGATCACACGTGAGTTTTCTAAACATAGTCTAAACTCTTTGGACTTAAATACTGTAGAATAGTCTTTGAAGCATTGTGTTAATGGTTAATGTGTGAACCATTTAAAAAAGGGGGAGGGGGAAGTGTTGTATTGCCAATCTTGCAATGAAGAGCCACTCCTATAGTCTGAGAGAGCATTTTTCATTTAAAACAGCAGTCATGAGCCTTCAGAATTCCTTTGTAAATGTAGAATGAAAATATGTTCATATTTTGGCTGCAAATTTGTAGCTAAAACTAATCTCATGAATTTTTTGATAGCTTAAACTCAATTAATGCTTCTAAATGGCTGGTGCTTATGCACAGCTAGGTATTTTACAGTCCTTTTTGTAATACCAGCACAAATTTCAACCACTGAAGACCTTGCACTGGCTTTTCACATAATTTTAATATACTTAATATTCAGGTGAAATAATTGCCTTAGCCACATCAAATATATTTAATCAAGTGGGAAGAAATGAAATTCTTTCAATTTACCTCAAAATTGACTTTCAATTTCTTATAAGTACTTTTACTTAGTTATACAACTCTTTTAAAAAGTGATACTTGAAAGACAAAATATCCTGTAGAGAAAAAGACTATTTCTGTGGAAAAAATGCTTAGTATTATTTTACTCATTTAGCACAGTGAAAGGTAAAAGACCATAGATGATTTACTAATCATAGATGATAACTTTACATGATAGAAGACATGATTGTTATAAGATAAAAGTTTAGACTATTGAATAAGCATATTGTACATTCATTATAAGTCCTATCCAGTAGAGTAGACAATCAATTTGTTGTGTGAAGGGTCCAGTCTTTTTTGTCTTCATTCAAGTTACAGGAATTTTTGCCTCACGTTTGGATGCATCTAGAGCATTATGATCTCTACTGGCATAAAGTTTGAATGTTTCTTTCAGAAAAGAATTTAGGGCTTTAATTATTTCCTGAGAAGTTGTTCAGTGGTCATACATAACCAAAATGATTTGATGTTGCATGCAGTGAAAAAATATGAGGGAAGAAGGCTTGATTTTTTTTCCCCAAGCTTCTGAGGAATATTTTATTTCATGCACAGCTCTTAAGTACTGTGAATGACATTCAGTAGTTCAAACACAAGCTCTGTAAATATTTGAACATTAAGACTTACGATTTATGATGATATTATAGTTGCACGATGAAATGTGTTGCTGAGCCCTGGCTAATGAACTCTGGAGAGATGCAGGATTTATGGGATAAAATGTGGCCCTTTCATGGAGCTGTATTTCTTTGGTAACCAAGCAAGTATGAAGACACAGTCCTGCCCTGTCTCTTACAGGTGTGTAGGCACATGCCATTCACCGCTCAAATCATCTTACACGACCTAGTTTCACAACTTTTATATTTATAATAAACCAAGTTTTGTTCATCCTGCTCACCCATCCAAGTCATGCTAGGGATGCATGAGAATTAGTGAAATGTCCTGAAAATCGACTATATTGTTGATTATGTATCATTCCTAAGTTGAAACCTAAAATGACTTCAAGTGTTACAGTACCAAGTAGCTAAAGTTTTGTATTAATAGAATTAAATTCATATAAAATACTGAAATAAGGCATTGGCTATCTGATAGAAATCAAAACTTCTCCGGATGACTTTTAAGTAGCTTGCTTTATTCTGCACATGTGTTAGGATAATCAGTTTCCTAAAATTGTGACGAATTTATCATTACCTCTTCAGCGTGTTTTGTTTCTGGATGATATCATAATGATTAATTTATAAAACTAAATGGTTTTTCATGAGCCTGTATCTCCATTTCGTGGAGGCCTTATTCTCTGTAAGTCAGTAGAAAAAGGAGTGTTGTTTATTAGTCTGAACTAGTTTAAGCTTCCTGCCACTCACTCATCAATGATTCATGTGTCATTCTAGCTCTCTCAATATGGCAAATGAATATTAGAAATCCTCAGAAAACATCTGAGACTGAGAAAGTGATTTTACTGTTATTCCACTTCTAAATTAGGAAATTCAAGTGTGAATTAGTTATTTGTCTACAATCCTACAGAATTAGAGGACTATTTATGTATTTAAGTGTCTTAGAACAATAATCTATAGCATATTCTGCAGAAGATCAATTTTGGAACAGCATTTCAAAAGATACGGTACAAATTTTTGGTTTTGGTTTTGGTAATTTTTTAAATACCAATTCTTTATTGTACATTCTCCACAAAAGGGAAGTCTAACATCTGTAAAATACAGAAGTTAGTTATAGTTATCAAAGGTACATTTTCCTGTAGTATCATTTAATATAAAACATTTTTATTTCAGTATAATTGCAAAACTCAGTCAAAACACTTCAATGTCTTTCAACAATAAAGCACATTTACCTAGGCTGAGTATGTATTCATATATTAGCACTCATAAATATACATGCCTTACATTCATACACAGGGATAAAAACAAATATGTAAGCAAATATGTTTTAGTATAAATTTGTAGCATATGTAATATATAAATAATATATAAAAAGGTATTTTGCTACCTTGGTAGATCTCACTTTCAAAGAATTTAAAACCCTTATTCCCCTTTTGTAAGCTACGTAAACTGTTTCCTGGATACTCTGTCTTTAAAAGTAATATTTCTCTTCTTACTCTAATTATTGTAATTATTACTTTTTCTTGAGCATCTGGAATCCAATATCTGTTAGCAAAAGTCACTGTGTACTGAATTGTACTAGGAAGCTGACAGTTGATTCTATGGCTTATGAGTACAAGAGTAATTGTACTAGGAAATATACTAAATTGTAATTTTTATCATCAATATCTTTCCTATGAAAACCAGAAAAAATGTTAAACTTATCTCTTTGTTTTCCTATATGTGAAATTGTTTTCTCCACTTTAGAAGGCAGTCTGCCACAAAAGGAAAGCAATAACATAATTGGTTGTACTGCCTCCCATCTTTTAAAGGATATTGCTGCATTCTTTTATTTATGTCCAGAGCCAGAGGCTGCTTTTAAAATATTTAAGTGGCTTAAATGAAAATGTGATTTAAAAATAAAAGGTATTAATGAAGCTGTGGAGGTTTGCATTCAATCCCAAAAGCTTATTTAAAACAAAGCAAAAAACTTTTAGTGATTGCATAGGTACAGACACTTATCTCTTGCATTCAGTTGTTTAAATTTTTTAGTATTTGGGGTGGATGCAATTATTGAGATTATCTATTACTTCAGAATTGCATCAATAATTTGTGTACAAAGAGCAGGAAAGTGAGTTCTTGGGGTTTATTACTTTTCTAAAATAAAATAGTTACTTCTGCTAAATATATATAAGTCCAAGTTAATGAAAACACTTAAGTAGCTATGCTTTGCTGCACAGATGGCAAAACATCTACTGCTCTTATTCTATACATCAGGATTAGGTAAAATGTCTCATGATTCAGCATTCAATTACCTACCACTGAGAAAACATGGTAGTATTTGGGGGTGAGGGATGGGGAGGATAAACAAACCAAAATGCACTTCTTCAAACGGTTGCATTTTGTCTATCAGGAGTGGGGTGAGCCTTCACAAGTTTTTCATTTCAGTGAACCAGTGGCCTGTGTTAGTAGTCAAAAAGAGGCTGCTAACAGTTCTGCTCTTGTAAAAACTGCTCAGTTAGATTCCTTTTGCCAAGGGAAATGGTGTTGGCACACGGTGCTTCACCGGGGGGAAGGTAGGGAGTACCATGCACCCTTTGGTGCTGCTCAGCATTACCACAAAGCCCCTCCCAGCTCTTGTTTGAGCTCTTGCACCCCTCTCCATCTCCTGAGTGCTGGAGTGCAGCACAGCAGAAAACTGAAGGTGCTTCTGCTGTGCCCACTGGCACAGCCCAGCTCGGTGTTTTTGGGTGCCAGGGGTGGGGTAGGGGCTCTGTCAGACAAACCATCAGCCCCAGTCCCAGCTCTGGATGGGGCTTCCCATCCTCTCTGTGCACAGTCAAGCACAACTGCACACTACAGGGCAGAGCTGCAGGAGGATGAGGAGGGAAGCACTTAATTCTCATAAAATGCATGGTAGGAATTCCGTTTTTTGAAGGACGGATCAGGCTTTCAGAATTAAAAGAAACAATATATGTGTCGTGTAATTTCCACTTTGAAGTTCCACAGATTTAGTTGATCTGTGATAACATCTTCTTGATTTTGGGAAGCAAAACTGTGTTGTGTTTTAGACAAAAGTAAAATGAAAATCAGTGGTGGAAAACCACATCAGAAAACCATTAGTACCACACTTAATCTCATTGATTGAAATGTTTAATTGAAGTGTATACAATCAAAACAGTGTTTAGACTAAAGCTCTTTTCCAATTAGATTCTCTGGAGTTCATTTTCGAATGAAGTATACAGGAACTTAGCCAATAGATAATTTTCTTTACAAAATTTCAGCCTCCAGAAAAACTGCAGAAATGTTCTGCCATCTTCAAGCTTTTCTTTATCCTGTATTAACCTATTAGTGACAGTTTATAAACTTGTTTTCAAAAAGAGCTGTATTTTAATGGGAAGCAGCTAAAAAGTTTTTGCAAAAAGAGTGGGACTAAAAACATCGTGAACGATTTTCATCAGACTCAATAGTACACAGGGATGCATTATAATACTTGCAGGGAATACATTATTCCAGCTTTTGATAATAAAGGCTTTGAAAAGTCCTAACCTTGACATTGTCATACTATACTTTGTTTGTCCTAGGTTACCTATACTTTATTAATTTTTTGCATAAACATAGGAATTTTATTTTTTTAAAGCATTATTAAGCATTCACACTAGAACTGCAAATTGTGCAATTTCAAAGTGCAATTTAAAAGTTAGTTCTTGTGTTCAAAGGACTGGATGTTGATTATGGGTCTTATCCATGGTCACTGGAAAGAGACCTACTGAATTTTCTTAACCACTCTTCTAGGATACAAAAGTTAATATTTTTCATAGGTAGTACTGTGACTTACTCCTATTTTAGCACTTTCCTAGAGGAAGGATTTAAGAAAATGCAAATCTAATATTACCATAACCACCATTTTAAGCTTAAACCCTCATTTTATCTGTTCCTTTTAGCTTTTTTTTTTCCTTTTTTCTTTCTTCTTCTTTTTTTTTTTTTCTTTAATATCAGCTAATATATTTGAGGATAGGAAGAGGTCTCAAGAATATGTTGTTAGGCTGCTACTTTCTAATAATAGAATAAGTTTTTCAGGTGAGTTTCAAACAATATTCTTTAGACAAAATAATGTGTTTTGGATAATGGCAGCTGAATTTCTACTCTTTCTTTAGAACCTTTTGGAAATTTGGTTGACGTGTCCAGTTCAACATAGGTATATTTTAAAATGTTTTAACTGCACATTCAATTAAGATAGCTTTAAACTAATCATTATGCCTGGGTTGCAGAAGTTGTGTGTAACAATGTATTATATTGCTGTAGTGTTAGCCACTAGAACAATATCATTTTAATTAGCTGTTCATAACAATCCCATAACAACTGGAATGAAGCTCCATTGCTCGCTTTTCTTGGATCAGCATTTTCCTTTTCTGTTTTAACTGCAGTTGCTGGCAAATATTCTATTTCATTCTGAAAAAAAAACCTTTTAATTCTATTTTGATGTATTAAAAAAAAGTTAAAAATCATTAACTGTTGAAATATAAGAGTTAAAACCAGTGATCTGCTAGATCTGAATTTGGATGAGATAATTTCCATTCTTGGAATGCTGCATGCAATTCTTGTAAGGAGGAGTATCCATACCATATTCCTAATATGCTTGCTGTGTGGCTGGACTGAGTCCATCATGTTCTAGCCTATCTATTTTTCATTCCAGTATTTGGGTTTGGGGAGGCAAGGTCACCCACTCTGAGTACCTGCACATTTGATGTACACACCATTATTGTGTGGTGGTTGCTTCAATTAAGCTAAGTGGTTTCCCTGATAACTTTATTGTAATTTGATTACTGATCTTATTAGGAAGCTGTTTATACAAAAAGATTGATTCAGGCATGAATAGGACCTGGCAGGAATATTCTTAAGTTGATGCTATTACAGGAAGTTTAGAGACAAAAGATATTTGGTCATTTTATATTCAGATTTTATTTTCTTTGAAATGCTATATTACTTTTCCACTAAAAACATAAGTAAAATGGCTTGGGTTAAATTTCCATCAGATCAAATGCCTTAAATCTTAGAAACTAAATGGTGTTTATGATTAAGCCTATTATTGCATGCAGACTGCTGGGATTTGATCCTCTGTGGTGCTCAGAACTGGAATTTTGGTTAAGGTGTTCAAAAATCTCAGCATCATATTGCATTTATCAGGAAGGTTTTTTGGAAAATTTCAGCAAAGTAAGAAGTGTCCAGAGTCTATTCCATCACACCTGTGTTGTTCCAGCTCCTCTGGAACAACCATGAGGTTCCCAATTTTAGGACAGAGATTTCTTGCAGAGTAACATTGACAGCATAACCTGTTGCTGACACATCTCTAATGTCTTACTGTTGTTTCACTTTCTTATGTTGCTAAGGCTGACTCTGATACCTCATAACTATGAAATAAGCCTCTAGTTAACTAAGCTCTTGCATTTAGTGTGAAATAAATGTAAATAAGATTACAATTTGGCCTAGTAGAGTTTTAATGAAGAAAAATTCCTAAAAAGGTTTTATTTTATTGTAGGTGGTATAAATAATAATGCCTCTGAAAATAAAAATATTTTTTCTGTTCAACCTGTTTTTCTGGAAAAGGTTTCCCCAGAATTTAAAAATAGAGAAAACTTAAACTCAGACCTTTTTCTCAAGGACAAGATCTGATCTATAAACTTGTTTAGCATATATCTGTTGATGTTCTAAGCTAAACAGAATTTGAGGTACAGCTAAAGAAAAAGATCATTCTGTCTAGTTCAAAACATGTTGATGCCTTTGGTCATTGTTCTCGTTGGGAAGTGACTTTTGAGTGTGTGCCTACCCCCTGTTTAACTTTCAGTCTCATTAGCCCTCTTTGACAGGTTGCCTGTGGTAGCTCTAAGAACAGCATGTGTTTGAGCACAGTAGAAGCAATTGAATGAAGCTGAAATACTTGCTCACTGTGTAGTCAAGTGTGGTTTAGGAAGAATATTGTCTAAAAGCTTACCTAGCATTTGCATAGATTGAAAAACAAATGAGGTGGAAATCTATCTGTCCCCCATTCTTCAGATGTTATGCCTTCTCAAGCTGTAAAATTTTGTGATGCACAAAATGAGAAGGTTTTTTCCTTGGGAATTTGAGGACACTGAGACCACCTATGTAATTATGATCCATTTTTCATTTAAAAGAAGGTTGAAGTTTCATGTTATTTATTGATTTACATTCAATTGAATCTTCTACCAACATATCTGAATATAGCATGAATGAGCAATTTGAGTATTGTAGTTACTGTACTAAGAGTAATACTGATGGTATTAGACAGGTTGAAATAAGTCCTGCATATTAAACCTGGAATAATATTTATTAGTTAATACAAATGCAGAACTATGAAAGTTAGATGAATAACCAGTTGTAGAATATTATTTTACAATTTGATGGGAGAAATAACTCCTCCAAATTCTGCAAGGGCAGGAGGAATAAAATGGAACAATATATGAGAGTTAATTCTCCTTCCTTGATCCTACACATTCTCATGAAATTTGCAAGTTAGATGTCTCAGTCTTCAAAAGGAGATTGTAGCCTACTGAAGTTTGCATTAGAGTAATATTGATTGCATAGAGTAAAAATACATTCTTTGATCTTTCTATCCTCCATCAGAAGTTCGAAGCCATTGAGGATCACAAATCAAAAACTACTGAATCCACACACAGCACTGTGTCTTGGTTTTGGTTGGGTATTTTGGTGGGTTTGGACTGATTGGTGGGGGGTTTTTGGTTTTGTCGTTTCTTTATTTAATCTTCACTAGGAATTAAAATAATTGCCCTTCCAGTGATACTTATATTCTTCCATGTCTGCCCAAGTTTGATAATACCGTATCAGTTGGATACGTCCTGCTATAATCAACAACAAATAAAGGATTTTAATAGCCCAAGGCAACTGCTTCAACCATCTTGGTTTTCCTATAGCTTTAAGCTCATTTTCCATTTTCAGTTACTTGTAGAGTTAAAATGAGGTCATGAATAGCTACATCTACTGACGGTGAAAAAGAGTGTGGTGGTTGTAGTGATTTTTAGTGCACTGAAAGGAAGTGAAACAATGCAATTTACAGCTGATAACTTTAACAGGCACACGTTTGTCAGTACCAACACGTGGTGTTCTGTAGAACATGATGTAGTTGTGAGTCCTGTTGGGCAAATGGATCCAGAGATACAATATGGCATATAATACAACACGCAGATCAAGTTCTCTTGTAAGATACTCATATCATCTTGTTCGTGATAAAGAACATGTTCATGTTGGATGCAGTTCAGTTTAAAATCTTTCACATTTCTAAAATTTCCAATTTGAACATTAGGATGATCATTTAGATCAGACCACAGGTCAGGCAAATCTTAACATCCCAACAGTGGACAATGATAGATGCTAAAACAGAAGTATAACAGTAAAGTAGGCATGAAATTATAATTCCTTTGAATTATCTTTCTCACCTCTAACAATTTGCACTAAAAGGATTTCTGGGCCAGAGGTGGTATTTCTCTTTGATAGTTTGTATCTAGAAACAAAGTTACTGAAACAAGTATGGTAAAGAGAGGGCCTGTGTATTTTTTCCCCCATTGTTCCAAGTGGTCAGTCTGGTAACATTTGGGTGAATGAACAATGCATGTATATTATTACTGAAAAGTAAGTACTTATTGATGAATATATTTAGAGTTACATTAGATTGATGAATTGTTCAAGGCTGCCAGAATGCTTATAGATGTTCCTTAGAAAAATAGTTGCAAATGTCCAATTCATTAGGAAGGGAAGTACATATAAAAATCAGCATTCACTTATACCTCTTTAAATGTTTTTAAGTGTTATGAAAGAACCTAGCTTTTTAAGAATAAAAATTCACTTGTTGATTAAAGACAAAGCTGTAAGGATATATAAGGAAAGAAATTTCAAATATACCTTTTTTTGTTATCATTCATACACATGAATGATTGTGGGGAAACTATAGAGTCAAATTTCATTAAAACAATCCCCCCTCATACACCCTGTCTCCTACTCATCCTTTTCACAGCAGTCAGAAATGGTACTTGTGCCACTCACTTGACTGTTTGTACAGGCATAACCTCCTATTTCTCATGCTGGTTGCCAAGCAACTATTTTTGCATTTCAAGCCTTGCACTGCAGGCATTAATTCCTTTTGCGTTCCTCTGTTTGTTTATTATATGCTAGAGAAACATGCATAGAGGAAAATGAGGACACTTTTTGTAAGGGAAACTAAAAACATATTTGGTAATAATCCATTGTGCCCACTGGATACTGCAGGGAAAACTTGCACAGTCATTTCATAGAAGATCTAAAAGGTATCCTCCAGCCTATGCAAAATCACACTGAGATTCACTGAGAGGGAATCTTTATGAAATATTTAAAATATCTGCCCTCTAGAAGGTAAGCAAAGGAATACCTGGCATTAGCCTAGGTTTAGGGTTGTGTTCCCTAGTCCCTTCTTCCCTCCTCTTCTCTAGCTGTGTATTTGATGTGTTGTACTGCTATGTACCTACTAAGCTCTTCATACTCTCAACTACAGATATGCCGTCAATTGACCCTGAATCTGGCCTGTGTAATTCCTAACCAGTTTAAGTTGAAAAATGTTCTCAGTCCTGGATGATTTTTCTTTCTGCCACTGAATTGGTTCCCACCTCTGTAGAATAAGGAAAGAGAACAACGCATTAGAAAGATTATTTATTTTTGAAGCTATTGTTTATTAATACTACTTTTTCCATCTGTCTATTAATACAGAATCATAGAGTGTTAAGTGTTGGAGTGAAAATTATTTCATTCCAACCCCACTGCCATGGGCTGGGACACTTTCCACTAGACCAGATTGTTCAAGGCTTCATCCAACCTTTCTTTGAATACTTCCAGGGCTGGGCACTCATAATTTCTCTGGGCAATCTGTTCCAGTGCTTCACCACTCCCACAGTAAATAATTTCTTAAGGTGTACCCTAAATTCCACCTTTTTCGATAGTACCAGTACCCACTACTCCTTGTCCTATCACGATAGTTCCTNCCTCTTTCCAACAAGTGAGCATCTTCCTTGTGCCTGGGCCCCAGAGCTGCATGCAGTATTCCAGGTGGGGTTTCACAAGAGCAGAGCAGAGGGGAAGAACCCCCTCAACCTGCTGGCCACACTCCTCTGGATGCAGCCCAGGAGATATTTGGCTTTCTGGGCTGCGAGCACACATTGCTGTCTCATGTTGAGCTTTTTGTCAACCATCACCCCAAGTCTTTCTCCTCAGGGCTTCTCTCAATCACTTCTCTGCTCAATCTGTAGGTGTGTTCTGGGGTTTCTGTGACCCAGATATAGTGCAAGATATATCTTGCACTTTGTTTTATTGAACTCCACAAGGTCTGCATTGGCTCACCTCCCAAGCCTGTCCAGGACTCTCTGGATGATATTCCTTCCCTCCAGCATGTTGACTGTCCCACAGCTCAATGTTGTCAGTGAAGATGCTTAGGGTGCATTTGATCCCTCTGTTTGTGTTGCTGACACAGATGTTGAACAGTATCAGCTACAGTACCAACTCCTGAGGGACACCTCTCATCACTGGTCTCCATGTGGGCAATGAGCTATTGACCACAAGCCTTGGAGTCTGGCCTTCCAGTAACTGAATGGTGCATTCATCAAATCCATCCATCTCCAATTTAGAAACAAAGATGTTCATGGAGGACTGTCAAATGCTTTACATAAGTCAGGGTAAATGATGTCAGTTCCCCTGTCCCTTCCTACCAAAGCTGTAGCCTCGTCATAGAATGTCACCAAATTTGTTAGGTATGGTTTGCCCTTAGTAAAGCCATGTTGTCTGTTGCCAATCATGTCTTTGTTTTTCATATTCAGCCATAACCAATTTGATTGATGATCAAATCTCCAAGTCATTCGGGTATTTTTGCAAGAGTATAAGCACAAGGCAAACAGGACCAGCTGTATTTAGCAAAAATTATTTTGGTCATGTTCAGCAACAGATTTTATCCTTTGTGTACTAGCAGTGTTGACTAGAGAATATACTTGCTGAGCTGTTTTCTCTTTTCAATTTGTAGGAAGAAGGACTGGCAAATTGAGAAATATGTATTGGTAGAGGTTGCACTTGACAATAGTGAAATTATTTTTAATATACTCTAGTGGATTGGGAAGTAGAACATCAATAAAAGTGCTTACATCTTTTCCTTTTCAAAGACCTTTATGACAATACATTTATCCTCACAATACCAGTGGGGAAAGTAGACAAGTATTAGCATTGCTGCTTCACAAAGAAACTGGAACCATATTTGTTTGATACAACAGAACTGTTAAATGTCAGAGGCAGGATTACTAAACTAGTCCTTCGAGCTTATCTTTCCTGGGGATAATATTTACTGGTGAAATAGTGAACTTTGTTTTTGCTGTTGCACAGTCATATACTACAGCTGAGGAAGAGTAACTTCTAAGGGTTTTTTTTTTTCCTCATTCTTAGTGTTTATAACTAAACACCAGATTTTAAGGGATGACTTCCTTATCTACAATAGCTCTTCATCTAATCTACCAGTGCCTAGTGATAAAATCTAATAATAAAGACATGTTTTCATGCCACTAAAGTTAAGTATACTATATAACATAGACCAAATTCAGACAGAATCACCAGACTCTGTTTCTGTATAATTTTATTTAAATAAAAAGCCTGTGCACTTCTACTGGTGATGTACTAATCGATGAGTATAAAGGATTCATTCATGTAAAAATGAGGTATAAGTATATGATCTCCTTCCACTGCTAAGTGACTGTGAAGAACTGAACCATCACTGAAGTTTCCTGTGCTTGATTTTCTCCTCCAAGCCCAGCTTCAGGGTGCCCTGTAGGAATGTAGCTGTCTGGAAACATGAAAGAGTGGGGAGGGTGCAGAGATGCTCTGCCAGCCCTCCTCCTCTGCTACAGGAACCTCATTCCAGAGATGGCAGTAGGGAACTGAACTGTGTTATCAACAAAAGGACATAATAATGTCTTCCCATGGCCTTTCTTTTTTATCTTGTAAGTGCAGAAGCCAGAAAATTGATTGAGCATGGAAAGACCTGTGACCAAGGGGAAGTGTGCTAGCAGTACTGCATGTAGGAAAAAACACAAAACCAGGCAAGGTACTTAGATATCTGAATGATCTGTTTCTGAAATAGTTTTATTTTACATTCCTTCTTGGTAGCTCTGAGCTGCATCTTTCTGAAATAAATATTAGCAACAAAACTTCAGAAACTCTATAGTATGAAGAGTATGCCTCACTGTATTTGCTGAAAGATTTTATTTAAAAAAAAATAAATATGTATGCTGCAACAAAGAGGAAAATTTGAGCACTAGGTGCCAGAAAGCATGTCATCTCAAAAGAAAGAATAATGTTGTTTCAAAAATACTGTCTTGGAAATCTGCAAGAAAGTTCATCTTTAGTTTTGTTTTTTTTTAAGAATGTACCAATATCTGTCCTGCTGCTGCCCTTGCACATAAATAAGTGCATGATGAAGATGTAGCTGCCAAGGTAAAAGACTGAATGCTGTGTTTCCAGTGGGAGCACATTCAAGTGGCTTTTGTTCCACTCCTCAGATGAAACAAAAATATGTAATATAATCTAACCTACCTGAAAAATTCTGCCTCACCTCCATTTAGCTACAATACAAAGGCTTCATCTTTTCAGATACTGAAACTGAACTCTTTGCTTTGATTTCTGAAAGATTTATCAACTGTACCAACAAATAATGATTAGCTAACAGCTTGCTGGGAAGAAATTATTTCTTTTTGTTGTCCTTGGTAAAAGAATCAAGAATATTTAGAAGAGAAACCAGGTGCATTTCCAGCACCCTTTTTATTTTCATGGTTCTGTTTGATCTGTCTTCCACTTTCTTTGTCAGCATCTGCCACTTTGTACAGCTCACTAACATCATTCAGAGAGGACCACGGACTGATTCGAAGATCTAATTTATGCACTGGAAGTGTTTTCAGGCGTTGAAAAGGGCTGCCTGTGGAGGTGATGGAGTTGCCATCTCGAGAAGCATTCAAGAAATGACTTGATATGGCACTTTGTGTTATGGTTTAGTTGAGAAGGTGGTGTTTTGGTCAAAGGTTGGACTCAATGGCCTGAGAGGTCTTTTGCAGCCTTAATGATTCTATGAAAGCAAACTTGGAGTAGAGTGGCTATTGTGATGTGGTCAGTGCTGTGTTGCTAGGCTGACATCCTTTTGTGTAAGCATAGTCTGGTTCCACTTCTAATTCTACATGATATTGAAAAAAAACCCCAAAACTCTCTTAAAAGTAGAATAATTTGTTAAATAACTAGTTTGAAAGTAATCACTCTTTTAGAGACTGATATTATTTTAGTGGATTTCCTCACACATCCAGTAATCTCCTAGAGGAAAATGTGATTTAGGAAAAAATGCAAGATGAAAACTACTATTTTACTGATATACTCAACAAATATTGCAGAAAATTAAATCCTGGTAAAAATGGGTAATTCTAAAAAGTCTTAGCATATAATTTATTTAAACTACTTGAGACAACAATTGAATAGAAGATAAGCATAAAAGGGATTCAAGAGAAGATTAGCCCAATTCTCTATAATTAATTGATCATACATGTGTCCAGATATTACCAAATCCTTGATTTAATAAAGAAAACTAAAATTACAAGTAAAATTGAACTACAGAAAACTTATTCTCCCATTATAACTTTTCTGGCCTCCAGCAGGTTATAATGCTATTGCTTAACAAGTGCCATTTATTTAGTGGTTGTAGTTTCAATTCTGTCTGCAAATACAAAATATTAACAGTCATGCCTTGACTGTAATCTTACCTTCCTGGGGACTAATGCACCTAAAAGAACCTCTGTTAAGATTTCTTTCTGTCAGAACCTCTATTTTCTGTACTTTATACTCATATACTCATATACTGTTTTTCAGCAGAAAAAAATCAAGCCATGACAGGGCAGCAAGTCTTATTTACTGTTTTTATGCAATCCCTCCCTTGACATTTTACAGCACTCAAGTGTATTGCCCATCACTGGGGCATTTGCCTCCCCAGGATATCCAGGTACCAGTAATATTTCTTCTAATTGCAAAGTCTTTGCATTTAGGAGCATTTTAATATGACCTTTAATTTAAATGGGTCCGTAGTTGTCTAGATATGAAAACATGCTTATTGCCAGCAAGGAAAATAATATTGACATTTAATTGGTGGTTTGTAGGACACGTTCTTTTTCTTTAGTGTTGCTCTTCCCTCATTACATTACCAGTGACAATGGAGTCCATTAAACCTGTGTACTCAAGAAAATTGAATGAACTTAGATAAATTTGATCAGCCCTCTTGTGTAGACAATCTTAGTTTGGAGAAGAGTGTCTTATAACAATTTAGGAAAAGTAAACATAAGCCATCATTATCCACAGAGGAACTTGCATTGATTTAGCTAAATCACTTTCTAAAGCTGTTTTTTTTCCTACAGTGTTGCAATTACCTTCTGTAGAGAACTTAACTAGATTGCCTTTTGCCTGCACAACGTTAGGAGACTTTGCAGAAGGTTTCTATCTTACCTATATGCAGCCATGGCTGTGAATATAGCCTGGAGAACAAGAGGCTGGAGAGTAATGCTGTGGAAAGGCACCTGGGGGTCCTGGGGGATGGAAAGCTGAACCTGAGCCAGCAGTGCCCTGGCAGCCAGGAGGGCCAAGCGTGTCCTGGGGACATCAGGGACAGCATGGCCAGAAGGGCAAGGGAGGGATTGTCCTGCTCTGCTCTGGGCTGGGGCAGTTTTGGGTGCCAGGACACAAAAAGACATTAAACTATTAGAGAGCTTCTGGAGGAGGCCATGAGGATGATGAAGGTCCTTGAGGGGAAGCTGTGTGAGGAGGGGCTGAGGGCACTGGGTTTGTTCAGCCTGGAGAGGAGGAGACTGAGGGGAGACCTCACTGCAGTCACAACTTCCTCCTGAGGGGAACAGGAGGGGCAGGCACTGATCTCTGCTCTGTGGTGACAGTGACAGATCTTCAATATCCTCATGGGGGAAAGTGAAATACTGATCTCTTCATCCTCATGACCTTTGATGGGATTCAAAGCAATAGCATAAAGCTGAGTGAGGGGAGATTTAAGCTGGATCTCAGGAAAATGTTCTTCACCCGTAGGGTGGTTGGACACTAGAACAGGATCCCCAGGGAAATAGAGTACTAAGCCTGACAGAACTCAGGAAGGGTCAATGCTCTTGGGCACACGATAATCATATTCTTGGGATATTCTGCTCAGGTCTGGGAGTTCGACTCAATGTTCTTGATAGGTGCCTTCCAACTCAGCAAATTTTGTCATTCTATGTATTTGGGGTGTGTGAAGGGGACACAGATACCTAAGATGAATCAATATTTTTTACTATATATGTATAGTAGTAATTTTACATATATTTATCTATCTATATTTATTTAGTTTGTAAAATATGGGTTTTTTTCAGTTATTTTAAAATGTTTGTTTGAGCTACACTACAGAAAATACAAGTTCCAGAATATAGTGAAAGTAGGGTCAAACATCTTTAGGGAACTTCTTATGAGCAGGCAAATTCACCTACCTAAAGACAATTGAACTGAATAGAATCTTAGTTTTTTGACCAAACACCCCTTTTTTCAAGAATTATGAAATCAAACTTTTGGGGAAGAAAGCCTTAATACCTTGCACATTGGGATACTAAATGAATACCTCTTGTAAGATATGTAGGGCTGTTCCTCAAACATGGACCTGATTCTGTAAACTAGTCTCTCTCATCAAAAGTATTTTGCTGGCTTTGGGTTTTATTTTGTTTGTTTAATCTTAGATGATTTCCTCTGATTTGTTCAAGAATCCTACAAATAATTAGGTCTCAAATTATATGCCTTGCGACTACATGTATAAGCATATACTGACAGCAGACAGATTATACTGTAGTATACCTTTGTTAGTTACAAAATTAGATGGTTATAAAACTAAAAGTACTTAGGAGTTGAGCATAAAAAATATAGAGTAAAAGTTGCAATCTTATAGAAAGGGAAAAGGTCTTATTTAAGTATTTCTATCTCTTTCAAGTTTCTAATTGGAATTTTGGCATCTGATTCTGGCCAACAATGCAATTTTACACTGCCTTAAATCCTGCATATATCCTATATAAAAAATAATATGTGATGTGATATCTGGATGACATTCATTTAAAGATGTTAACAACAGATGGATGTGCTCGAAAATTCTAAGAAAAGGCTACTGGTCTTCTTAAACTGCAGTTACCAAATCCATGGTATCTAACTCACAGGTTAATGGGCTGACATTTGTCTAATATATTTATAAAGCCATCATTTTGCTCTCTGAACACGTTTAGTCACTGCTGAGTTCAGAATAAAAGAAGCTTGACTGATGCTGATATAATTAGTAGGGAATACATTGTCTCAGGAATTAATTGGTCTTGGAAGATGCACAATTCCACTGAAGAAAGCTAGGGGTGAGCTATTTCAATTGTTGACTCCAGGTACTTTAATGTGTTTTAAGTAGAAGGATATGTCAATAAAACCGAAAATTTGCTACTATTGTGTTACTGAGTTTTCAAAACAATTTCTGAAATGTTTTGAATTGCTTTGAGATGCTCTAAGTTTTTGGTTTCTAAGTGAGATGGATTCCTGATTTGACAGTTATCAATGAGGTTGCTCATGGAACGAAGGAGAACAATGAGGTACAAACTGTGGTGCTGCTGCTTACAGGCAGTGTCTTTTCCTCTTCTAACAAAGCCAGTTTTTTACATGCTGTTTGACACAACTGTTTGCTGGATCTTGACAACATATGTACTATTTATCCTTGCATTTGTTCCCATATTTTGTGCTTCATAGTTAAAAACTTCCTCATTTTGTCTCTGTCCTTGGATCTCTCTGTCTACAAAGCCCATGTGCTACAGGCTGAGAAGTGGCAAAGCTAAACTCAATTATTTAGCAAGCTGAGTAGCACAGCTGCTTCTGAAAATAGTTTTATCTTTGAGTAATAAAATTTAATAAAAAGTAAAATACAAGACCATGTTAATTTAACACCATTTTGTTTCAGAGTGATGGAAAATACTGGAGGACATTAATGTTTTAGTTATTTACTTTCTGTTGCATTAAAATTCAAAATTAAACATGTCATAAAATAAAATATGTAAATTCACTATTCTCCTGGGCTTTTTCTCCACTACAGATTATGCTTAAGGTATCTTATTATTTGGCAAATGTTGTAGACATACAGAACAATTTTGCCTTATGGGAGGATAAAGGTAGCTTAGCCTGGTAGTTATCCCTGTTGTTTTTATGGTAAGTTTAAGCTAAGAGGTCAGTGAATAATAAAGTGGCATTTAAATAACTGAAATACCCTTTTCAAGTCTGATTCAGTTCAGCCAGATTAGAGGTCAAAAGGGTGGTTTAGTTCTTGATAACATGGGCAATATTACAGTCTTTCCATAAATTCAGACTTTTGTCATAACTGCTTGTTTGGCAACTTATGTTCTCCTGATTCCAGTTACATAGTTAATTTGTCACAAGATAATTTTTTTTCCCCTGGTTATTAAAAACAGTCTCTAGCTACAGCTTTTGAAGTATACTTTGATTTAGAGTAATAGAGTGTGGTGCTTTTTTAGCACCATAATTAATTAAGAAACGGTCTGCTGAAACAAGTAGGTGTTTTTCCTTGGCATTATTTTTGTGATTCGAGTATGCTGTGTTTCTTCCCCATCTTGTCATTCTCTGGTCAGCACTGTTTTTATGCAGAGTTGTAGTGGCTTTAACTCCCAACCTGAGATTACTGTAAATCCTTAAAGCTCAAACAATTTCACATTCTGTTTCAAATGCATTCATCTGATTAAGTAATTCAATACCATCCATTTCCTTTATTGATAAAGTCTCATGATCACACCTTTCTTGGGCATCATAAAGGCTTCATCCACAGTCCTTTTGAACAGCTAATGTGGGAATTCATTAATTTTAATTTCTATATTTATTAGCTAATTTTAAAAGTAAAATTTAATGAATTAAATTACATTCTGGCTTTGTCTATTTTGCCACCAAGTTTGCACTTAGGTTTTCTTGAAAAACATTTTCTACTCTGCTAGTTTGTAATAGTTAAGCTATGTGCTGATATAAAATGTTTCTAGAAAGAACTTAAACTATTGTATTATTTTTTTAAGATATTGTTTATCACAACATGAGAATAAACAACTGAGTTTGATTCATACTTCTTCAAGGGATTTATAAATGTATGTTTCTAAGAGAATTCTCAAATAGTTTCTAGTGGCATAAGAAAATGAATCATTTTACAAGAGCAGGAGTGAGGACTCCCTGGTATTGTAGCAGAACAGTGGATATGCACGAAAGTCCTTTTCAGATTCTACTGATTCATCCACATCAACTGCTTGATGTCATAATTTTTGGGAGAGGCACACGTGAGATTTCACCACAGAAACTGTTTCATGCTCTTGCAGTCAACTGCTTTTCAAAGAATATTGAAATAATCATTAGTATTTCCTTCTGAATTGCCTCAGTGGACTCCTGGTCCCGTAGCTTCTTGCTGTGAGAAAAACTTGCTCTTCTGTGGAGTGTAAAATTTATGGCTTGTCAGTGTTAGGATGCCATGGCTGAGGTAGGGTTTTGGGTTTGCTTGTTCCCTGTTTGCTTTCTGTGGTGGGAAGGAATTGAGATTGTTCACATGGCCCAAGGAGAATCATCATGTTTGCTTTCCCCTGTGGAAAACACACACTGTCCATTTGGCCTCTGTAAGGTTAACCCTGGTTTGTTTGTTTTTTTCCTGTTGAGAAGGGAGGCAGAAAAGAAATGGAATGGCTTATGTAATCTGAGCTGAAGAAGAAAAGTTTCTTATTTTCTACTGCTGTTGTTGTTGGAAAATTGTGCTGTCAGTTCTTCCTGTCAGCAAGGATGTGTTATTCTGTGCTATTATCCCCTTCTGGCAGAGAAGGAACATAACTGGATGTCCTGCAGCTCTGAATCCAGGAATCCTCACTTCCATTTCAGTAGACTTGTTTTCTGAAACTTCATCTAATGGATATCCTGAATCAAGGATTCAAGGCAACCACTGAAATGGAGCCATTTATTTCTAAAGTCAGATCACCAATGAAAAATCTCAGCAACTGCTTAACATAGTGTTCAGTGGAAGTAATAGGTCTGTACATGGTAGGTCTTGTTGCTTGCAGTTTGCTTTGTTCCTTTGTTGATTTTGAATGGGTTTAATTCTATTGTGCAGTTTAGGGCATGAACTTCCCTGCTGTTTTATCATGTTACATTTTATAAAAAGGTAAATCTGCCTTAATTGGTGAATTTCACTGCTTTTAGTCAAGATATGTTTGGAGAAGAAAAGAAAAACTTAATAAGGTCACAGATGACCTCAAAACACATGACAAAGGACAGACCACTCTTTTGGGCTGTGGGAAATTAAACAATTCTTTTCACCCAGTAAAAATAAATTTCTTAAAAACAAATAGCAAAGCGTGTTACTCCTAAGTGTTTTTAGCCTATACTTATTAGCAATATTAAGAGGATGCCAAATAGAGAGAAAAGAAGTACAGAAGGCTTAAAACCTAAATAGCCAACATCCCATATGTGTCTCACCAGACTGACCAGACAGGAGATCACCTCCCTGCACCTGCTGGCCCTGCTCTGTCTGTCACAGCTCAGGGTGCAGGATTAAAGTGTTTCAAGTCCATGCTACAGACTCTGTCTGCTGTAACATCACCTGCATGTGCCTCTATTCATTCTGCAAGCATTCAGGATTCAGTTGCACTGGCTTTTTAAAAAAACACAGACCAGATTGTGTATGATGCCTTAGAATCATAATTGAAATGGGGCTTTAAGGTATTAAACAACTGAATACCCATAGACCAGATCATATGAAAAATAAAAAAGGAATAAACTATTAAAATTGACACAGGCACACAGATATACACTTGTATGTCCTGGTGATTACTTTGGAAAGATATATTTTACAGTCTGAACTAACGTGTTTGTGGCAACAGTGATAAGAAAAGCAGGGATGTGTTCTCATTTAAGGAGAAAGATTGGCTCAAGTGTTCAGGTGAGAGAACCATTAAGTTCATTGTAATTCCATCCACTAAGATCTAAATTCACTGCAGTTTTTAAAGATCTTTTTATTGTCTGTTAATGCAGACATTAAAGCAGCTGAATGAAGCTCACTTTCTCCATTCTCCTTCCCTGAGGGCTAGTTTATTCTTTTCCACCCTCTCCATTTCTTCCAAAACGTATCAAAACATTTCCCTCTTAAATGAGTTCTAGCAGGGGACTAAAAAGAAGAAAATTAAAGGAAATAAACTCAGTCAATAATGAATAATGGAGAAAGAAATATTTTCTTCAATATTTGCTACTACTTTAATCATCCTGCCATTCCCAAATCTTTAAGATGGACTTAGCTTTTCCAGATGCTGTTCTTTACTAATAAAGTATATTACTCAAGTTTTGACATTAGTGTAATGTTGGGAAACACTAATTATTTTTTCTTTGTCCAAACCCTAGCAGTTCTGAAAGATAGTGTGGTGGTTTATTTTAGTTTAATTTAGCAGTGTAAGTCTTTATTTCTAAGAAATATCTTAACTATGAGATTTCTCTAAGAAGTTTAATTGAGGGATTGTATTCCTCATGCACTTCAGTGTCTGCAAAAGTCTCTGTTTACAAAGGTAAAGTTTTTTCATCTGTTGCTTTCAATGAAGTATAGTGAAAAAATTTTTAGAGCTCATCTACAGACTATTAATTATAGAAGTGCCATCAGATTTAGAGGGAAAAATAAGGAAAAGTGTGGCCCAATCACCTAATTTTATTCTCAAATATGTTATAGTTATTTTGGACTTTCACAGTAGTCACTCTGGCCCTTGGATTAAATTAAATCAGCTTCAAAATCTACTTCCAAATAATCTTTGTGTCATAGCCTCAAAATGACAAGTTACGAAATTTTTATTGTTTGTTCATTTTTTGCTAAATTCACATCTTAAAAATACTGAGATAGTTATTTGAGAATGAAATTCAAATCTGGTGTTTAAAACTACTTTAGACATGTCAAATTTCTGCCTGAATCAGGATAATATCTGATATGGACACAAAGAATTGGTAGTCATTAAGTGAAGCAAAAGCTCATGCAGAATGCACACTTGAAACTTTTGAAATCTTTCATAAGGTTCTTATTATTTATAAATTAAACCATAAGCATTTCTGTATCTGATTGTTACAGTGGAAGGGAAAATGCAATCTTCTGGTGGATAGATGTTTATGGTGCTATTGAGAAATAAATGAAGAGGATGACAGCACTGCCGTGGATTTCACTGCCCCAAGGTTTTGCTTACCCATTTTGGCTGAGGTGCTTTAGCCAAACTGATTAACAGAGGCTTTTTGCTTGTCTCACTGAGCTCCCAAACGCTGCTTCCTCTCACTGAGTGTCAGGGAAGAGCCAGAGAGGAAGAGAAGTTTTGCAGAGGTTTGCTGGCAGGCTCTGCATCCCTCCTAAGGGTGGATGGATGTCAGATGTGCTAAGCAGGGCACATCACCCCGGGTGCCTGCTGGGACAGCTGCTGCCCAGCTGTGCCTCTTGCCACTTACACTTACCACTGGTGAGCTCCCTTTGCTGCTGTCCCAGGGAAGATATTTTGTGCTTAAAACCAGAGTAGTTTGTAAGATGGTTTAAGGTGCACAGCCTTTTGAGAACAAAAAGGCCTGTTTCTTTTGGGCCTAATTAAAAAACATAGTCACGTCCTAGAATGCATTTTTTGTAGACTATTCTTGATTCATCACCAAGGGGTCTTAAGAATGATTTAGTGCTATATAGATGGGGCAAGAATGGAAGATTAGTTGCTTAAAGTGAATTACAACATCAGTTCACATAGTACTTTGTAGAAGTTTGAAAATTTGAGAGGACTACTTAATTTCTTTTTAATTAATTAACATTTAGATTTCACCAAGGATTAGAAGTGCCATGTGGAATTGTTAAAAATATTCCAATCCAATTAATTCTAGATAATAACTGGAATAGAAAGTAGCAACACTATCAGGGGCCTATGGTTGCAAAAGAGTGTTAAGTCTCCAATCTAACAAATATTTAAATCTGTGCAACGTACAAAATTCTGCCTGAGATTTTAAATCAAAATCAGCCACCTCTTTCCCCAGTTCAAGGGTCCTGCTGTCACATGATGCTTTAAATCTATAAAGTTTAATATAGGCAATGTAATTTGTGCTATTTCAAAATGTACACCTCTCTAACTAGCTAAATAACGATAATATTTTGGTATTTGTATAATATTAAACTGCATACCATTAAAATCGTGCTTGTTCTCAGCAGATACAAGAAAACATATTTCAAGTCCCAAGTAATTAAAATAAGCTGCACACATATTCCAGAGAGGAGGCACGCAGTGAAACAAGAACACTTATTGATAGTAGTGTAAATAATTGTATTGATAATATGTGTGAATTTAGAGGGTCTATTTGATTTTTAACATTAAAATGCCATTTCATTTAGGCTTGTTAATTCTCCTGGCTGTTTAAATCTAACTATCATAAAGGCTTAATTTTTCTTAGCAACAGCAATTGAGTTCATTCTCTTTCTTTCTTCTTACTTATGTGTTCATGCACAGGTTCAAAATAGTACAGATCTCTCCTTCATTATCAACTCCATAGCATTTCCAGGATAATCAGCTGGAGGTTTATCATAGTTCTGAAAAAGATGAATGGTTATAGCACTTTGTTAATAACTTGTATTGTCTTTCTAGCAATATATGTTTTGTTTATGTTACTTGATCTTCCAGCTGTAAGATTCAGATGTAGAATTATGGCTAAATAAAGCATACTGAAATTTAGTATAAAACATATGAAACTATTTTGGGACAAGACATTTTTATGCAGTTGATCTGTTGTTCTTGGGTATAATTATACTGACTAAAACTAGTACTGTATCAGCCTACAATATCAGAATAAATCAAATGACTGATATCTTCTGGATGCCATTTAAATAAGATTTTTTTCTTTATGCCACTTTTGGTTATATGACAGTATATGTACTCCCTAAATTTCTGCAACCAAGTATTTATTTCTAGCCTTTTTAAACCCCAGTCATTTCCCTTTGAGTACATCATCCTCCTCCCATGCAGAAAAATCAGGGAACAGGGCTGAAATTATACTAATGGGGTTAGTCCCTCAATATAGATTCAATGTACTTTTTATCCTTCTCAATGATAACTTCTGAAATCAGCTCCAAGAAAAAGCTTGATATTTTTGAGACTGTTCTGTTGATTGCAGTTGAAACCAGTAAACTTGCTGTTGTGCATTTAATTTCGTACATTTGT